>VYZP01004162.1:0-17610 GCA_013400635.1 Hypocryptadius cinnamomeus | reverse complement strand
GCTGGAACTCATGAGTCAGTTTATCTGTCAGTTTATCTGTCAGTTTATCTGTCAGGTTCCCTACAGCTGCAATGATGGAGAAAGAAATACTCACTTCATATTCCCAGAATTGCCAAATCACGTCACTGANTGTTTCAGTGGTTTCGGTGGCAGCGCCGGTGGCCGGCGTTGGAGCAGCCTCAGTGTCTGTCACGGTGGTGGGACCAGCTGCAGCCCTGCTGTCATCTCATGCTCACGTTCAGAGACCCTCCTGAGGCCACTGAGCAGCGTTGAACATGGCTCAATAGGCCTGGCCAGGCCCCAACAACCCCTTTGCAGTGATGTGGGTCCTCTCTGGAGCGCCAGCATTCTTTTTAAAGAAACACTTTGCTAGTTTTTCTGGATTCTGAATTTGTTCAAGGGTAAGGTACAAACACATTGGAAGTGTCCACTGCCCCAAGTACTTGCTCAAACAATCCCACACTCCTTGCCACTTCAAACTATCCAACCTTTGTGCAGACCTCTGGATAACATTCTGAATTACTTGTCTAACTTCAAACAAGACCTGAACCATATGCAATAACATGCTGGCTCCTAGCAAAAGGACAAGTTGGGTTTCAAGGGTAGTCAAAGGATATTCAAAATCTTTAAAATTCTCAACTACTGTAATCAGCCTGGAGGACAAGAAAAGAAAAAAAAAAGGAGGGAAAAAAATAGGAAGGTATCTGTCTATCAGTTTGTTCCTCTGAGAAGAAAAAAATCACTCCCACTAGACGCCTCCTGTCCGCCATACTGAATACAGACACCAGATTGGTGTCGTGAGGAGACACATTTCATAGAATAAGCCCATCCATCTCTGTGGTGAAATACCACAGAGAACACAAACTGCAAGTAAGGTATTACTGGTATAAGAGAGACTAAACAAATACGAGAGAAAATATGTCTGCATTGTAACTAACCACTGCTAAACCAATACAATGAATGTTTGTAACAATTTTCTTTTAACATCTGGTCAGATCTGTTATTACCTCAACATTTTGTGTTCAATATTGTGCATCCAAAAGGATGGCTGTGGTTTAATCCCAAATGGAAAAGAATCCCACGATGCCACTCACTCAAACCCCCTCTCTACTCACCCCCTGATGTGGTGGAAGGGAAGGAGAATCAAAGTAAAACTAACAGGTTAAGATTATAACAGTTTAATGATGAAAATTAAAGTGACATACAATACTAACGGTAAATGATGATATTAGTGACAATAAAAAGGAGACAAGTGGTGGACAATGCAATTGCCCACCACCAGCTGACCAATGCCAATCCCCCCGACCCTGAACTTAAACAGACCCTTCCCTTCCCCATAAGTGTCCCCAGTTTATATACTGGCATGATGTTCTGTGATGTGTAACATCCCTTTGGTCAGTTCAGGTGACCTGTCCCAGCCCTGCTCCCTCAAAGTCTTTTGCATCCCACCTCACTGGCAGAGCATGAGAGAAGAAAAAAGTCCTTGACTCAGGATAAACACAACTTGGCAAAACCCAAACATCAGAGTGTTATCAACACTGTTCCTGTTCTGAATACAAAACAGAGCAGTGTAACAGCTGCTGAGCAGAAATTAACTCTATCCTAGCTGAAAACAGGACAATGAGATAGGAGTGGCTTTGGAATGGCACGGCCTCATGCTAGTGCAAACATATCCTAGACATGTGCCCAGACATCACAGCTTCACTGCACTCCCAGGGCTGCAAGGCTTCAGTTGCATGTGCAGCTGCTTTAGATCACATTAACTGCAGTTTTTCCCAGTGGAAATCTGAAAACAGAAGAAACAAAGCCTCCTGGGGCTTCATTTTATGTGTGAGCCAGGCCAGCTTACAAGAAAACGAAAGGAAATTCTTC
Organism: Hypocryptadius cinnamomeus; assembly: GCA_013400635.1. Classification (NCBI taxonomy): domain Eukaryota; kingdom Metazoa; phylum Chordata; class Aves; order Passeriformes; family Zosteropidae; genus Hypocryptadius; species Hypocryptadius cinnamomeus. The sequence goes on along the minus strand of VYZP01004162.1, from coordinate 15,738 downwards.
TTGCCATAACTCCATGAACAGAGCTATTGGGGTTTCCTGTTAAATATTTGCTTGCTAGCCATGAAGCACACTCTATACAGTATTTATGCAACATTAGGAATTTGTACTCCTTCTCAATACTCCTTCCACTATCTCCTGTCACTTGAAGACCTTTTGAGCTACTCCAAGCTGTCTGTATCAGGAGTTGACTACAGGACAATGGGTGAGCCTGTAACAACTGTGGTTCATGCTAAAATCAAATTCCTTAAATATTCATTTCAGGCAGCTTACCAGGAATTAAGAGACTCAGTTTTAATTGCATTCTGCCTGAAATTTATTACCAGCTGGCACCTCAGATTGTCTTTTTAAAGTCGGGTTCCAAAGTAATCATACTCTGTACACCCACTGCAAGAGCAAAATTTATTTCTCAAAATTGTAACAAAGGTATTTCACAACCTGAAAACTTGCATGTCAAAGAAACTGAAAAAATATGTTGCACTTTCTCCTCACAGCCTCATGACTGCTGATTTTTGTCTCCTTTTATGCTTTAAGCTCTTTAAAATTGGTGATCAAACAGCTCCCAATAAAGGAAAATGAGCATAAATTCTTTTTCAGACAAGACTTCTTCCTGTACCAAGGATCACAGCAATGAGCAACACGGTAATATTGCATGTCCACACAGGCTTCTTTCACAGGCTGCCTCTGTACCAGTTGTAGGCAGAATTAAAGAGATATCAGTACAAAGCACGGAACCTGAAAGCGAGCCTTAACACAGATTTGCATGGCTGATTGCTTTTTGCCTATCACACCCTTTACATGGGGTTATGCTGTCAGATTTGATACCTGTTGGACTGTGAAGATGCCTCTGGCTCTCCCAGCACAATGAGGCATGGAGGGCTGGGCTGGCAGCCCCTTCAGAGCCAGTCCTGACTGTAGCCTCTCAAGGTGACCAGAAAAGGTGCCCCAGCAACATTGCTGGTAAGTTATTCCACCCCAAAAATCCCAGGGTTATTCTTTAGCATTTCCCCTCCACAATCCCAACTGGATGAAATGAACCCAAGAAGCAAAAATCTTCCCTCTCCCACAGCAGTCTGCAGGGCTCCCTGCAAGGGCACTGTGCCAGGCCACCTATTGTGCTGCTCTTAATCCTAGTTATTTTTGCAGCATTTCTTGTAATTGTCAAAGATGCATTAGATGTTTAACCTTGATTGTGGTAGTTTGATGTTGATTGTTCAAAAGCTGCACTATGAGAGCTGAGGTAAATCAATCTTTTGCATCACATTGTAAAACTTCTGCCATACTACCTCAGCCACCTTGCATACTAACACACTGGTAATTTTTTAAATAAAACTAAAAAGGCCCATTGGAACTGTTTGTGCTTTTATTTTAGACACAATAGGAACCTAACCTTCATGTAGGAAATCACAAAGAGAAAATAAAATATGTCACAAATACAAACACCTTGTCACCTTTCCACTGTTCAACACAATTTACAAAATACTTTGAGTGAATAAAGCATTGGTTTGTAAAACATCAGCTAATTTTGTTCTCAGACTAACAATTAAACAGGAACCACCTCTGATTCATGGCAGACAAGCAGCAATTTAAACAAACTTTATAGTTAAGGCTTATTTAGACTTTGTTGCCTGGTCAGTCTGAGGTGTTCTGCATAAAAATATGTTTTGCAAACTATTGCAAGCAGCAGTCTCAGTAGGCAGATATTTCTGAACAGCACTGAGACAAGCAGAGACAACTGTCCATCTTCCAAAATCACATTTACTTCTGCATTACTCAGGTGGGAATTACTAGCTCCTTTCCCTCACCTGAGTGCTCAGTAAAGTGACTCATAAGCTGCAGAAATAAAATACAAGTCTACTGCCCTAGAAGGAATGAAAGAATTTAAATGCCATTGATGTTTCTGAGCATAAGTCTTCTACTTGCAACCAAAAGAGCAGTTCAGACATTTCAAAGTTCCTGGTGTCATAAGACGATTTAGGATGTCCTAACACTAGGACATAAACACAAACATAAACATAACATAAATATTAGGACATTTTTCAATGGCAATCAAACACACTTGAAAATAGGAAGAGGTAATAATCTTTTCAGTATATAAAGAAATGTTTCCCAAGAAAGAGTACCCATATGTTTTGTATCAATATACTGGTGCACACTACTCAGTAATTCCCACTGTAAAAATCTGTTAAGGCCCTGAAGTGAGAGAATAGAACTCTTACACAGAAAAGGAGAAATACATACCCCGAGCTGCACAGAACCATGGTGCTGACTAGTCACACCAAACCAGTTCATAACTAATTTTAACCAGAGATGGTGCATTTCCAAGCAATGACTGCACCTTACTTCACAGGCAGCTGGGCTCCTGTGAAGGTGTCTGTTGTGGCAACACTGGAAGAACTCTTGCACATCACCAGTAACATGGCCTTTGATGCCCAGAAATCGATCTGTTCCTGCTCACTGTGACAGGTCTTTGGCTTCATTTTGCCACAACCAAACACAGAAGCATTTCTTCAGAATGTGCAACGACTCTGGGAAAAGCCTGGGAGAACTTTCTTTTTGGTTTCAAGCTCCTTTATCAGGCCACTCATATCAGACTAGTACTGAAGGAGCCTAAAGAATCCATTTGCCTTTGTGCTGCTTTCTTAATGAAACACAGAAAAGATTAATGAATGACTGTGATACAGAAGATGCTCCAGAGATAGTGGAAAAGGTAAGCAACACAAAAGTCAAGAAAAAGCAGAACACAAGAGTTAAGAATATATGCTATAGAAAAGGGAGAAAAAGCCCCAACATCCTTGAAGAGACATTTTCTACCAAAAAGTCCTTCTGAGTTTATCTCTGAGACAATATGCTCATGAAACTTCTGTTGCTTTGCCACACACACAGCCCCCTCCTGCAATTCTCCGCAGTTCATCTCCATTAAAGTAGCCACTCTCACTCAAGTCATCCACCCCCTGTATATTTATAGCACTTCTGCTATTAATTCACTCCTTTTGTGGGTGATCTCTTGAGATATGCTTCCCCTTGCATCCTGTGATTATTCATGACAGCTAAAAATAGTCAGCTGAGTGGGTCGGCACATCCCTTCCCCCTCTCTGAAGCAGATTTAATCCACACAAATACTCTGGTCCTCATCTGCTGAGTGGGGACTCAGCAATATATTGTGTTCACTGCTGTGAGAAGACACTTGGAAAGGACATTGCTGAGACTACAGTATTTGATGAAATAAAACTAGTGAGGTACTTCTCCAGCTCTCATGGGGAAGAGAAAGAGAAGGAATAGAGTCTAAAGCACAGGCAGATGCTTCACCTTTGCAGCCTCATGTCACCCAGAGCATAGCATTTGTGAGGAAAGCTTCCCAACTCTCTTATCTCTAACTAGTGGCCACATGGCTACACCTGGAATCATGTCACATTCCACAATGACTATTAAGACACTGAGTCATTTCTTTTCTTTCTGTGCTACGGAATCATGCCCAAATCTCCAATCTTGCAACAGGAAGAATTCATTTCAAACAAACTATTTTAAGCCACACTATTTTAAGCTGGCCATATATTAAAGAGCCTTAACTGATAGGACAATAACCAAGGTTCAACAGAAAACTCAACAAACAAGCCTGGAAAAATATCGGCCACTGTCAGTGTTAGTGCAGGACAGCAAATACAGATCACAGAAATTCTCAAAAATTAAATCATGGGTGTCTTCAGAGCTTATAGTGGTAGGTAGCTGTCTCACCTCATACACCTCTGGTATCTGTTATTGTATGCATATCTCTTGAGGACTGCAAAAATATGCTCAAAACTGCTCAAAATCTTCTTAAAGCAATAAACACAAGGTCTGTCAGATTCAACTCCAAAACAAGCAACATATCTTTTCATTTCTTCTATTTAAACAGCTGAGGAAAACAATATCAGCAAAAACCCCAACATAAATAATTTCAAATGAACAAATTTATACAAAGATCCAGTTCTGTTCAGAACCCTAAAAGAAGAACTACAAATTGCTCACATAGGAAACTTCTGCTTATGGAGACCTTATGAAACTACTCTAAGGGGACACACAAACTACTTTCTAGTGATACAGCAGCTGGTGTTTTCAGATTCATCTGAAGGCAACACACTGACTAAACACAGTGAAAGAAAACCAAGAGAGGAATGCAAAAGGTATGAGATGTACATACAGAAATTCAGTAATATAGCTATTTTCACTGAGGCTACAAAATCAACACTTGTAAACACATAAATACAAAGCAGATTTTGAAATCACCAAACAGTACTGAAAATAATGCAAATTTTGTTTCTAAAGCTCATCTATAAATTGTTGTAGACATACATTATGGATGAGATTTCTTAGGACAAAATACCCTTTCAATTATATTTCTACTTACTCAGAGTTCTTGGAAATATGGTATGTGTCGAAGGAAGGTATCACAAAAGTGTCAGACCTTTTTCAGTCTTTTCTACATCTTTCGATGCACCTCAAAATCATGATTCATAGGACATCCAGGTAACACCACTAACAAAATATAATTTCTGCATAAGTAGGTTTCAAAGCATTAGGTGCTAAAGTCAGAGAGTGTGGGCCCCAGCCAACAGGAAAGTGTCTATCAGGCTGAAATTTTGACCAGAAAATTCAGAGCTGGAATGCACAATTTCTGGACAATAATCAAATTAATAGTTGAGATTCAGAACATTTTGTTTGCTGTTTCATTAAGTGATTGTGGAAATTAAGTGAAAATTGTACGTTGATTTAAAAGTGCAAACCCCACAGAATTAATTCCTTATACAAATCTCCAAAGTCTGAAAATAAACAGGAATGCCGCAAATTATTTTGCTCCACAGCCACTATCCTGTGTTACTTCTTTGTCTTCCAGCACAAAGACGGCTCTGTCTGGAGGCAGCATGAGACAATGACCTATAAGAAAATAAATTAATAAAAACCGGCATTTACAAATAAAAAGCGATTGAAACAGACACAAGGATTAGCCACACAGCCACTGTCCCCTAGGTGCAATGTAAGGAAGCATGGGCACATATCATTTCCATCAAAATTAACAGTGGTAAGGTGCTTCTAATGAGAACAGAATAAAGTCATTAATTTACTGATGTCTCTCTTTGTGTGTGGTACAGAGAGTCTGTGCTTGTGTAGACCAAAAGACCACGTTGCTGTCAGATAAAATATCATGTTGCAGATCTCCTGATATGCTCTTAGTAGAACAACATTTTTGATGTGTGCACAGCCCAAATGACAACCACATGTGGTGACATCCACTCCTAGGCACACTGGTCTTTACAAATTTGTGCTGGTTCAGGTCCCGCAGACCTTGGGAGTACTGTAACTTCAAACCCCTCATTTTTTTTGCAATGACAGCTTATTCATTAGCCATTGAAAATGAATACTCAAATATAAAGATGCACATAAAATTTATATAGTAATAGTAATTTGATGCAGAAACTGATTTTTGTCAATTAAATAGTAAAATAAGAGATTCTTATAAGTGTATATCTGTTCTTTTAAAAAAATAAATACCACAAACATCAAACAGTGCTCAGAATGAGATGTAAATAGCTTTTTACATCTTTATCTCATTATGTGAAATTTTCTCCTAAGTACAACTTAGTCGGTTTTCTTTAGAAGACCATTCTTTGTATGAAGTGAAAGCACCAGAAGATTTACAGGCCTTTACACAATTCCAAGGAAAACAGAAAGAGCATTGAAGAAAATACAGAGAAATATGACAGATTTTGAATTTAATTTCATGTTGAACTATGGATTCTGCTTTCTGGTCTTCCTCGCCTAATTTGAGCTCCTGAGGCTTTCAGCTGCTTGGGGCTGAGGTGTAAATGTGCAAGCAGTCCTCCACCTTGGGGTCATTCTGTTTCCTATGCCATTGCACTTCCTATGGTGCCCATCCCAGCGGGGTGGGTGGAGAAGTTGTCTAAACAAGGCAGAGATCTGAAATTGCATGCAGACAGAAGCCATAAATGCTGAGACATATACTTGCCTCTTTTGCACTGACATATTACAGCAACTTACAGCAATGATGGTCCTGCTGCAGTGAAGGTATTTAGCTCCCCTTTTCATTGCCTCCCCACTGCGTGCACAGTTACCCAGTAACAACTGGAAGGATGCCACTGGTAACTATTCTGTGTCCATACATGCTACATGTCTGTCCACACAGATGCAAATGAAGGATTTGTGTTCCAGAACCAGAGAGCTCTGTATTTAAGCTAAATAAGGCTTTGATTATGCCTTTTCTTCCCAGGCTTGCCAATGGGTGGGGCATAAATAACACTATCCCAAAAAATAACATGCCCTGGAGACACACATTCCTACTCTTCTCTGGAGGTGGAAAAAATTATTATCAGCAATGTTTCTCCTCAGGCGATAGATCCACCACCTCAGATATCAGGTGCCCCATGAACTGCATCTAGTTCCACATCTATTTACTTTTAGCTCTGCCACAAACTTCGGAGACAAGATTTGGTAGACACCATAACCCTTAAGCCAGTTGTTCTTGCTCCAGCAGACACCTGGGAGCATGTGAGCTGTAGCACTAAACCAACAAGAAACTAATTTTTGGTACCACTGATGTTTTAAATATTGGTATCCTTAGAAGACTTTTAAAATAGTAGCAATGAGCAGAAAAGACATATGAAAGACGCAGGCACAAGGCACGGAGGGTTTGAAAATTAGCAAAAGAAGATTTGTGTCAGAGCTCTCAAGTCTAAGAGAAGAAATTAGAATTATAGAAATATGCAAGAATAGGAAAACGTACTATGGGAAATTGAATAGTGAAAAATGATTCAGTAGTTGGAGAACCTAACGTTCTGAAAAAGTTAAGGCATATAAAAAGCTAAAGTGTAAGACAGAACACAAATGAGAAGATATGAATAAAGAGGAGCCTTAAAAAATTGGAGGACCTTTAATATCAGTGGGGATCTTTGTGTTGTGTTGGCATAAAAAGGCCAATATTTCATCTTATTTGTGCACTGCCATGCAGAAAACAGCTTAGTGTAAAATAAGTTAATAAAATAAGTAACTTAAGTGTATGGCATGGAGTAAGGCTATGAGCCTGAGTTACAACCCTGAGAATCCCACAGACAGTACTAAGTAGCTAATGTGGTACGAGTACTAAGTACTACAGAGGTAGTAGGGTGTCACCAAGAATGTCACCAAGAATATGCTTTACTTGGCAGAGCCAGTGACAGACCAGTGTCCCATGCCAGAGGAGCAATAAGGCTGCCAGTGTCTGGGTGACAGTGTGGGTGGGTGTTACCACACAGCACTGCCTCACACCACACAGACTCTCTCAAGAGGAACAGTGAAAAACACATTCCAAACTTTAAAACTACTTGCCACTATTTTATATGCAGGTATGGATGGCATCATGTGAGTATGTGTGAAAGCATCTGGCAAGGCTCACTCATTTTCAGGTTTTCTTCCACCAGCAGTACTCCTACTCCATTCAGCGACACAATCCTCAGTCTCGCCTGCAGGCCATATTGCCATCTGGGCATTATTTACACAGGCCCTTACTGTGACACTTCAGCCATCATGTTCCATGAAACAGCAACAAACACGCCATCCATTAGCTCCTAAAAAGCTCTTAGAGACTGATTGACAGCAGTGGCACACAGTGCTTCTGGGGAACTTCTTGTTTCAGCAAGTAATAACACTTCTTAAGGAATGCTATGTGGTATGGGAGGAATTTATCTCCTCTGTAAAGGAAAACAGATGTCGAAGCGAGCAGGACATAAGAACATTAAAGGGCTGCTGTGACTGGTCTAGGGTTCTTTTCTGAACAGTGCTTGTTTTCTACTTTTCTAATAATGTTGAGTCATTATTGTAAAGTCAATACATATGCCAGATTTTTAACATTTCTGAGCACTCTCAGCCCCTCTTAGCTCCAGTAATTTCCCAGAATTTCTCAATGGCTTTCAAAATCAGGTCTATTATCTCTTTTAAATGTTAATCCTTTTCCTACCCACCTCCACTTCTCTTTTCCTTTCAGCACACAAATTTCTCATGGCAGAGACAGCTAGAATTCCAGTGCCTAGAATGAAGTGCCTTTACACTCAGAGTACATGCAGATTTTAGCCTAGTATGCTACTAATACCAACAGTGTCTTCTCTTTGAAGCGCTCTTCCTCTGTGGCTGTGTCACATGGCCGCTGCGGAATAGATAAACTGGCTTATGAGGGAACATGTGTTTCTTAGGAGTTTCTGGTCTTCCCAAGCAAGTTTTAGGGGTGGTGTAAGTAGCCTTAACCCAGGCTGCCTGCAGACAAATATCCTACAATGCTCTGGAGACATAGAGACACTTAAAGGCCTCTCTCTTTCCATCACTCTATTACCTGGATAATAGTCTATATATCTATTTATTTCCACTGCTAAGAGAATACATGTTAGGTTTCCAAAGCTTACTTCCATATGTCCCACTATGAGTGTCCTCCTTGGTTCCAGATGTGTCTTGTCAGCATTGACTTGTCCAAGCTGGTGGTAGCCAAGATGTAATTTGCCATACAGTTCCTGCACACTGCAAATGAGCCTCAAACACAATTTGAATTGCATTTTCCAGAATAGCCTTTGAGGAGATTCGGAGACACTGAAAGGGAAGGTAACTCATTAACTGAATAAACTTGACATGGGCACAGCCACACCATTTTAATGGCATACCTCAGAATTCTAACTCACAACCCCTCATAGGTTCAGCAGAGGTGATTCATTGTCAGGGCCCTGGGGGCACTACTTATTGGAGAGGCATATCTCCAGCCCTATCTCCTGCTGTTTCCCTGTCTGTACCAAGGGTGGCCATGACCCCATAACCAGCCCTTGCGCTGCCCCTTTCTCACACCCATGGGTGTGGGCCTGCCCATGTGAGGTGGCCCCTCTCGAGGCTCCCAGACACAAAAGATCTTATTATAATCACAGCCTACCATACCTGTCTGAGGTATGGCATGCCTTTCAATGCAGACAGCAAGGCTGATGTTAAACCCACTTGAACCCATAGAACTCTGCAGACCTGAGCAAAACATGGTGGCCTGTAGTTTAAAGAAACAAGACCAAGCTATAGACTGTCTCTCTTACAGACAGCAATAAGTTTCAACTTATCTCAGCGGGGCAAGAAAATCATGCCCCACATGTATTACAATCTGTATGACAAGAGTTAAATACAGAACATCAAGCATCACAGTAAAATGAAGTACAATCTTCCAGTATTATAAAAGCATTGTGTCAGCACAAACTCAGGGAAAAACCTTCCAGCTTTGTGCTTTTTTGCTGTCCCAAAAGAGGTCCATTTTCAGCAAGATGTCCCAAGAACCCAGCTGTTGTAATTTTTTTTTTTTCTGGCCTTTTCTTTTTTTGGCCTGTCCCAGGCCTTCAAGATTCCAAAACAGTTGCATCCTTCCAAGAAGGACTTAAGTGTGTAGGTGAAAAAGAAGCTCAATATTCCTCAGCACTGCATGCCTGCAGCCCAGAAAGCCAATTGTATCCTGGGCTGCATCCAAAGCAGCATGGGCAGCAGGGAGGGGATTCTGCCCCTCTGCTCTGTTCTGGTGAGATCCTACCTGGAACCCTGCATCCAGCTCTGGGGTCCCCACAAAAGAAAGATCTGGACCTGTTGGAGAGAATCCAGAGGAGGGCCACGAAGATGATCTGAGGCCCTCTCCTGCAAGGACAGGCTGCAAGACTTGGGATTGTTCAGTTTGGAGAAGAGAAGATTTCAGAGTGACCTAATTGCAGCCTTCCATTACGTGATCACATCACATCAACAAGAAAGGTGGAGAGGAGAGGGACTTTTTACAAGGGCATGAAGTGATAGAACAAGGGGGAATGACTTTAAACTGAAAAACTGAAGATTTACAGTGCATATCAGGAAGAATTTCTTTACTTGGAGGTGAGGGACTGGCAAAAGTTGCCCAGAGAACTTGTGGATGCCCCATCTCCAGAAGTGTTCAAGGCCAGGCTGGATGCAGCTTTGAGTAACCTGTCTCCCGGAAGATGTGCCTTCCTGTGCATCCACTGCCAATGGCAGTGGAGGCGGAACTAGGTGATATTTAAGGTCCCTTCCAACCCAACCCATCACATGATTCTATCTGCATCTTCCTTTGATAACACATGTTTAGCCTCTGCTTGCTTAACTTTTCTACTAACTAAAATTTGGTTCTTTACTGTAAATTCTATTCAAAACTTTCAAATTTATTTTGATTTTTAGTCATACTGTTGTCCTTGGCTAGTTTAGAAGGAGTTCAATCGGATGACCTACAGTTCGTTATTTTTTTCTTCACACTTTTTTGCCACTTTTGCTGAGAGTTGAGTTTTTCCATCTTTCTGCCCATCCTTTTGGTTTCACTAAAAGATGAAAAAAAGGGTCAGTGTGCTGCAAAGGACATGCACACATTCCCACCATGTGATGCTGTGTTAGGGAAGTGCAGCACTCCTCCAGGGATGGTGTGTGTACAGCTACGCCCACGGATTTGGCAGTGGGCACCGCGCCTCAGCCACGCTCTGCCCACCCTTTGCACGGGGGCAGGAATGCCCATCACCAGGACTGGGTCTCATGGAGGCAGCCTAGGCAGCAGGAGCTCTGCAGGACCTGTGTGTGATGAGTGATGCTGCAGCAGTGGCATTCACATGAGCTGGCCCAGGTCACCCTGGACATCTCCCTCTGGCACCCTGAGGCTCGCTGTACAGAAGGAGACGGCAACAACTGGGAAGGATGGGAATAATGTGCAGAAAAGAAAGGAGGGACTAGCCTTCAGACAGTGATGTAGGCATCTTCATGTCTTCATGTCTGGAGTGTTGAGCTGCAGAATGCAGATGGGGAAACCCAAGGAGCGGCTCGACTGAACTAATTTCTCCTTTTTTTTCTGTATTTCACTTTTTACATCATGTCTGGCTGGAAGTGCTATGATAACAGCTATCTTTCCTTTAACATGTGCTGTCTGCACAGTGATGTACATCGAGCTGAGTCAGTCTTAACATTAACAATACCAATAAATATCTGGACATGCTCTAAGCATCTGCCCCTTTATCCCTAGAGGAAGGTGTCAGTTGCAGAGGCAGACAGAGTTCATCTTAGCTAAGCACAGGATTCCTGTAGTTAATATAAAACTTGCAACTGAAATATGTCCTATAAGCATATATTTGCTTATGCATATGCCATGGTAGTGCACGGGGAGGTGAGAAAAGTCATAGTTTTTGAAGTTTCCAAAATATGCTCTGCTTATATTTTATAATTATTGACAGATTTCTTCTTTGATGTAGTATCCAAGTGTATTTCAATTGCTGCAGATTATGCTTTAAAAGCACTCCAAATAAATGTTCTCCCATTTTGGTTTTATTTTTATATTCAATTGAAATATTAATTAATCATACTTATCTTTCAATGATTCCTAATTTAAACAGTCCTACCTTTAATACTGGCTTAACACTGAGTTAGAGTCACAGAAATAAGAAGACAAATGGTGTTACAAATGAAATTGTTGCACCATTTCATCTTCTAGATGGAATAATGCATAATACATCTGTTAATATAAAGATGATAGTCCAGCAGCAGTAGAAAAGTTGAGAGCTAAAATACGCTATCACAGAATCAGATGAATATCATACTGCTTTGATTTGTAATTTCAAAATTGCCTTGCTGCTGTTTAGTTTTCATACCAAAACATTCAAAATAAGTTATTGATTTTCCAAATGATGAAGCATTACTTCAAGAACTCCAGGCAAGTAAATCAATGATAGACTTGTAAAGCATTGGATGAATGTCAGTATGAAGAAATTATAGCTAACGCATTAATAAAACTTTGCATGATCTTGACAGACAGATATTACAAAGATTGTATCATGCCCTAAATAGTTAACAGAAAAAAGAGATTCTTCAAGGACTTACTTGTAACTACTACATGTGAAGGTCAATATTAATCCTGAAACTTTATCTGTTTTGTCTGTAGAGAAACCACAATATCTTTCATCTGAGAGTAACTTCAGATTTTATTGCGTGTTTATGTATTTTATCTATCTGTAAGTAGAAGTGACTTTAACCACTTTTCTGACTTTAAAGCATGTATTGAAATGCTGTCCATATCAATGGCACTCATCATGCACTACATTAATTGGACCTAATAATGCATTTAGAAAAAAAATACCCTTTCTTTAATCAGTTATTCTCCACATAAAACCCATGACAGGAAAGGCTGGCTGTCACAGGGTGCTGAGAGGCCCAGAAACACTCAGATAACTTCACTAGGACATTTGCTGAGCCCATGGCACCCGTTAAGGCTTCTCTCTCTGAGTCCTTCTGCTGACTCTTTCTCTGCTGTGCTACAGAAACATCTCCTTTATTCAATACCCGCTGAAGTGGGCAACAGACATGTTTTTAAATGTGCCCTGGCTTGCCCCTTAGTCAAGACTACACTTAATTGCAACACAGAAGAAAAGAGCACAGACAGGATTCAGCCCATGGCAACTTTGGAGCTAGAATCCTGCAGGGTAAACACTGCCCCTGCTTGTGACTCCCAGCCATTGTGCCCTGCATTGCCTTCTCACTGTACTTAACAGCTATTGGCAGCCCTTCACTCCAAGTGGTTTCATCAGTTTGTTTAACCACTTTTTCTCTCATGTTCATTGGTTTCCATGACTCAACAGTACATTGTCAGAAATTTGTGTCCTTGTGTTTTAAAGTATCCTATCTTGTGTTTTTCCAGCTTTTTTTTGGACCATTGATTAGCCAGAGCCAACCTGGATATTCCCTGCACAGATAACTTTTCTAAATATTCCATTGCCTTTTTTGGCTTTTCGTATTTTACAAAACAGGACATGAAGTAACCACAAACACTTGTGGTACTCAAGGTGTCAAGCTCACAGAAGAGCTCAACCATGTTTTCCAATTTGTTATTCTTTCCTTTCTTACTCATTCCTAGAATTCAGTTTCCCTTTTACAGTTAATGAATGTCAGTAGCTTTTTGAGGATAATCTACAAAGACCTCTCTTCTGAGTATAAACACTCCACACGAATTTGTACATCTATTACTATAGCTGGTTTTCTATGTTTCACTTAGCAGCAGAGATACTGCATTTTATCAGCACGTGACTCAGGACCTCCAGGTCTTGGAAATATCTTGTTCTCAGTTTTAGTTTCACTGTCAAATACCCCCAATAACATCAGTAAATAGTACTTTCCCATCATTCATCCTGTTTGCCCAATCACTCAGGAATTTCCCGTGTACAAAGGACTTCTCATCCTCAAAAAACTGAGCTGTTAACTTCCTGTTGCTATGAAAATTCATCTCCGCTCCTGGCCTTCTCTTTCTATGTCTTTCTTAGTCATTAATCTCTCTACCCCACAAAAAGTGATTTGTTTTAAGGTTGAGATCATTGTGGAAAGCTCTCCATGGGTGCCTCATTGGCTGTTGCATGACATTTGGAATTGAACCAGTGGGTTGTACAGCTACTGCCAAAGAGGCTGAGCTCTCAGAAGGTTTTTGCCAACATTTGCTCTGGTCTGAGATGCCACGCCAGGCAAATCCCCTGCAGCCCCTGAACAGGGACTCTACCCCGCTTTGTTCGTGGGTAGCTTCTCCAGCTTGCCCTTCAGTATCCTGCCACCAACCTCCTTCAATGACATCAGCAGCCACAGCAACCACAGCGGTCAAGAGGTATCTGCAAAAAACCATTGCCTGTTGATGAACCAGACACCCCTGCCCCACAGCTGTGTGTGAAGTCAGTTTCCCATGATGGATAGGAAAGCTGGGGCATGAGATTGCTGTGCTCACTTGGTGGGACTCCGTTGCTCACAGTGCTTTGCTGCCAAGGTGGTTTCAGGCACCACCACGTCAGACACCATCAGAAGTCCCAGTCAGAAATAACATCATACACCACTTCCCTTGTACTGTAGTGGGGCCTTGTTGCTAGCTGCTCCTGTGGGTTCCTGGAAGTTATAAGCCCCACTGACGGCAATTTAAAACCATTACAGGCAGCAGGACACAGTTTGCCACCTCCTGGAACCACTGCCAAAAAGTCTTTGTGGTGGCAGTATCTTGTCCCCTCATCCATGACAGTTTGGTAAGAGTGACTATTTCTTCTGGCTCCCCTTTCTAAGTAACAAAAAGGTAGTAAAGGAAAAACAAGAAGAGAGGAGGAAATAACAAGGAATAACAGCAGAAGACAGAGCCAGGAGAGGGCTTACTTATACCTACTATATATGAACATAGGATCTTGCTGGTGTGTAGCAAGTGGCCAACCAAGAGGACTACAGAGCTTCCTGAGGTGGTTTTCAAGAAATCTGCAGAACAAGGCTTTGCTGAGCAATGAGAGTAGTAATTCACAGGCCTGAACTCCCCTTGGACAAAAAGTGGTGTGTACCTTTATGGGACATGGAAAGAGCTTTCCAATCCTGTTCTGCAGAAGAGAGCAGCTTTCACACAGCACACAAAATGGGAGGACAGGCGGTAAGGCTAAGACCACTACAGACTGCACTATAGTCCTATCCATAGCTAAGTGGGGCCATATCCATCAGATCCATCAGCTTGGAAGCAATTTTACCACCATTTTGCTCAGTGTAGTCCTTATTTCCTACCAAAGTCCTAAACCAGGAAAGTTCTCTTACTCCTCTTCAGGAGATAAAAAGCAGTCACAGAAACAACCATTTGCTCTATCAGTTTAAACTTCTGGCTATAAAAAGCCTAGTTCTGCTTTCCTCCAGGACTTTTCCTCCCTGCAGAACAGCAGTGCAGGCAACCCGACAGCCGGGCCCATGGCATGACTCCAAGTGTGATGATGCTCAGGTCCAGACAGGAGGCTCCCAAGAAAAACACTGACTCCTGTGAGACGATAGGCAACCCTACACGTCTGCCTCTGCTTAGCAAGGTTGCTGTAGTGCTTCTGTTTGCCAGCTTATCATACGCACTTCTGACAGAAAGATGTGCTGTACCCACAAGAATCTTACAAGTGCATTTAAATGAGACACTTGTGGGATCCAGGTTCAGCTTCTTTTTCAAAGTGCTGCTCCCATGACTGGCACAATCCACTTGCCTATCACTGTCCTTGAGTTGCTATTATTCTCTCAAAAGCTCTGTCAAGAGGTACCTTTCCAGGAGTGTGCTGTAATCGACAGTTCTGAGTCAAACCCGAAGAAGTACTTTTACCGAGAATTTCTGAATGTTTCACCCTGTGCCTCTCGACTCAAGCTCTCTGAAGGTCGCATTACCGGACACAATGAAACAGAGGAGCAGAGGTAGAATACGTAAAACCTCACTTGAACATTCTAGTCGCCCGACCCGAGTAACCCTCCGCCTCGCATTCTTCTGGACGTTATAAATACTCGGCGGCGGGCTCTGCCGCCTCACATTTTCACGCCGGCTGCCCAAAACGCCGTTTAAGCATTAAACGCGCTGGCACCCCCACGGCCGTGCCCCGCCGGCAGCATCCAGCCCCGGGGCGCTGCTCCCCCGGGCACGGGGCACGGTGAGCGGCCAAGGGGCGGGGTGAGGCGTGGTGGGACGGGACGGGACGGGCCGGGCCGGGACGGGGGCAGGCAGGGGCCGCCGCAGCGGGGAGCAGAGCCTGTCCGGAGGCGACGGCGGCGCGGGAGCAGCGTGCCAGAGGCAGGAGCGGAGGGCAGGCGGACGCGGGGACCGAGAAGAGCCCGGAGGGGCGGTCGGGAGGTCGGTCGGGGGTATCCGGGCGAGGCGGCTGCGGGCAGCGGGGGGAGCGCGGAGCCGCGGGGATTGGCGGCGGC
>VYZP01004161.1:0-22620 GCA_013400635.1 Hypocryptadius cinnamomeus | reverse complement strand
GGCCTCTCTGGGAAACAGAGTGCACTTGTCATCTGACTCTGGAGAGAGCTCCCACTTCCCCAGGAGGGACTGAGACATTAGGTTTCCTCTCAGAAAAAACCTGATTTACATTATGAGGCAAATATTTTTTCATTCTTAGGTTCTGGCATGAATGGATACAACTCAGGGGATCAGAAAGGAAAAACTGTTTTTCCTTCTTGGAGTCCTCAGAAGCCCCTGAAGAGCCTTTCTTCAGTGGGTGACTGAACTCTGTCATGCTCCATTGTTGATATGGCCTTGTGAGAATGCTCCAACACCTCCTGAGGGTCTTGGTCCCTCAAGTGCCACCACAGTTCCGTGAAATTCACATTGATCTCCAGGTGAACAGAATGTGACATCAAATGTGCTGCAACAGCAGCATGAAGATGAGTGTGACAAATGGAGCAAGGAAAATAGGAAGTAAGATTTAAGGAGGAAGGAAGCTAACATGAAGGAAAAAAGAAGAACAATTCACAAAGCAAGACATTAATGAAGTAATCTAGGAGCAGGAACATGCAAGACAAGGTGAGTTTGTCTAAGAACCAGGTCTTGAAATTGGACTGAGTTTGGGATTTAGAAGAAGGGGATGGTCTAACTATTGTAGAGGTCTTTTCTTCATCCATTTTCTCTGAAGAGCTGACGAACAAACTATTCCCCATGCTTGTTAATTAATTTACCTACTTGAAGGTATTCCCAGGAATTGATAAGCAGAGAATTTTTACTTTTACCTATGGAAGAGGATTTAATTTTCATTAATCATTGAATGTTCGAATGCTTAATTTCTGCTCTGACAGCCTTCCCAAAAAAAAAGAAAAAAGAAAAAAAACGAGGCTTAGGAATTTCCAGCTGCTTTTGTAACAAACGACTGGAGAAAATAAACACTGTAGAGTGTGTTCCTCTTCCATGAGGAATGTTTACATATTTGAACCTTGTTTCAAGAGCCAATGCTGAGATATTTTGTGTTCCACAGCATCTCCATGGTTCCTTGAAGAGTTGTAATTCTGATGCTTCATGCTCAGATTTTCTTCTAGAAAAAGATTTCTGCTTCAGCTAAACTTTCACCTGTGCCTAAATGTCATCCTTTTGTATTTTATGTAAGCAGCTATACCCCAGTGCTCCTAGCTCATAAGTTAACAGCTCTGCTGTTCCATAATAAACAGGAGAAAGCTGACCTAGCTGTGGCTTGGAGATGTTTGAGGAATACACATTTGTACTGAAAAAGAAATTAATACAGTTTTCTGGGTTTTTTTCCAAAAAGTAATAAAAAAAACAACTAAGCAAACTTTGTTATCTGTTTCCTATTATGTTAAAATATTTTTTTTTCTAGACAGGGAAAATTTTCTTGCTTTTTTCCTGAATTAAAAGACATCTTGTGTCTTCTGTACTCCACATATTCTCAATGGGGCTATTTCCCTCTAAACTCACATATGATATAAACCAAATCAGCTCTAAAGTTGATATCACTTGGAAAGGCTGATTGTAGAGGACTTAGCAGGGATAGGAGAATTCAAGGGAGATGATTCCTCGTCTGAGCACTTTTTTTATCACTCTGTAAGAGCTGTTCCCAACTGAGCCACCCTCAGGGAGATGCAGATGGAGGAAATCTCCTCTTTCATCCACAAATCTGTTACTCATGACACTGCTGTGTATTTGGCTGAGAAGAAGAGAAGAATCCTCCCCAGGTTAAGCTGCCCCCTTCCCAATTTTTCAATGCATTCTAGCCCCAGTGTGAATGCAGCTTTCTTGCCAGGGTTTTGGAAGAAAGAAGCAGGTGTCCTGTCATGAAACAGGTTTATGAAATTTTGTGCCCTGCCTGGACTGCACACAAAACCATCTAGATAAGCCTTACTTGGATTTGTTTTCAGAATTTAAGGGCTGTGAGACACTGAGTGGAATGGTGTACAGCTGTTCACATCTGGGAGGTGCTTCTGGTAAGTTTTACTTTCAGATACTGGATCGTTAAGGGAACCATCAGGGTAACTTCTTGTAGAAGGAAAGAAAGGCAGGCAGGCCTTCACCTCCAATTACTTACTCTTCATGACAGAGAGAAGGGAGGGGATGACAAAGGCTGAACTCCCTTCAGGCACTGGTAGAGAGGGTTTAATTGTTTTGTTTGGTTAGAGCACTGAATACCTATTTCTACAGGGGTGTAAGCTTTTTGAGACAAGATTAACTCTCACAAGGACAGGAACTGGTGATTTCTGGGCAGGCACACCATATCAAGCAGAAAGTTACTAAAAAGAAGACAGCTTTGTACTGGTGCTTGCTCTCCAACAGCAGCACAGGCCTGTGAGTCACAAACCACCAGTACAAAAAACCCCAGAAGCAGCTCTGGCAAACTGCAGCCTGGGCCCTTTGGGGTCACTTCCAGCCAGTTTGGCTCCAAAGCTGCTGCTGAAGTCTTATTAACTTAGTACTGGGAAAATATTATACATAGGGGTAGGGTATTTTTTGAGGCCCTGGACAGAAGTGTACCCAAAAGAGCAGTGATCTCCAGAGAAAGGTGGGCTCAAACTAAATCTACTTTATAGTCCTGGGCAATCTTCCCAAGAGGAACAGAAGGGCAGGGTGAGGCTGAGGAGCACAGGAAATTGGTTATGATGGTTATGAAGACTTTATCAAGCCTGAAAGAGAACATTTGGACAAAACAGGGTTTTGTCTGCTGAAAGATGCAGGGAAACTAAAAGAACATCTGCAGCAAGTAGAGATTTGGCACTAAACTCAGAATTTTTTGTTTGTGTCAGTGACATCTCTTTTAATACAAGATCAGCCAAAGATTAAAAAGGTGTCAGGGACTACAACTATAAGTGCAGGGATAATGAGAAAATACATTAATAGAAAATTACTAAAACATGCAAAGCTCAGACAGATTCATCTGCTGTAGCTGGATCCCTATATAGAAGCACTGTTAAATTGTTCAACCCCAAATGGGCCAAGTTCACTAATAAAAAAAATCTTGAGAGTCAAATCTACTGCTTTTGGGGGAAGGTAAAAATCCATAAACGAGGAAGAAAAATCATGCTAATTTGCTGGTGTAGAAGTGTTTTCTGACAGAGAGGACACTTTGCTATGGAGGTGTCTTGGCCACCAGTTTTTCTCTGAGAGTATTTCTGATGTCTCCACTCTCCAGTGTCTAGGAAAGGAAAAGCTGGGAACCATACAACTCTCACATTCTGTCTCAGACTGCACTGCCTCTGCCAACAATAAACCAATACCTTGATCTCTCTGCTCTTCCTCAGAAATGCAAATATCTCACTTTGCTCTGGAGACATTACATTAAATACTAGAAATCTGTTTTGAAAACAGGGCAAAAGAGAAAAGTGATTTAGACAGAATATCAAGTTTGAGTGTGATGGAAAATAAAGGCTCTTGGCTGCAGCTTTCTGCAGCTAACTCCAGCAGGCATTCAGTTGCTGCAGTCCCCCACCCACTCACTCACTCAGAGGTGGATGTGGTCGCCCTCCCAGAGAAGTGTTCTTGTGCTTATAGGAGGATGAAGCAGTAACACAAGTGTAACAGAGAGGATGTCTGTTTTCTGTCACAGAAGAATGCTGAAGACTTGCCCAGAAACAAAGCTGCCTTGAGAGGTGGCTGTTGCTACCCACCCCCAGAGCAGCAGCTGGGAAGGATTCTTCATCAGAAAACAAAACCATCCTGCCATGACCTCGGCTGAGGCAAATGACTGCTAAACTCGGGTTTATTTAAGCATTTATCTTCATCTGCAAAAATGGAATCTGCCTTTCTAACTACTCCCAGTCAGGGCTGGTGGCAGTAATACTTCCTAATGCCCATTCTGTGCCATTGCACCCTAAATATCTAATTCTGCAAGTGTTTAGGAATGTAAAAGTGATTAAGAAGAAAAATGGAACAGCACACTCCCTGTGACTAATTCTCATTTAAATGTATAATATTGTGGCTAACAAGAATGCTGAGAAACTAGATCTAATTCTCTGATGAATGCACTGTTTTCGTGTAAATATAGATATTTCAGGGGGGGTGATTGCCTATCTGGGAATAAGGGGCTTGTGAATTAAGTGACTTTTCTATTATTGCAGCACTTGGCAAAGGAGAAGATCACATGCACCACGAAGGGGAAAAACAACTGAATGGATGTGTCAGAAGCATTACTTAGTGAGCAACTGGAGTGATTAGCAGAGTAGGAGACTTTGTCATGGTGAATTACAAAATGACTCTTAAAAACAACCTGAACAAAACCAGAAAAAGGTCTCTATTTAGAATGGAGTTTTTCTTTAATGTGACTATTTGCAGTGGATATTGGATTCGAAACCCAGTATAACCGAAAACACAAAAATTAAAGTGCCCATCTGCAGTGTTCAGATTATTGCAGTATGATTCAATTTGGAAATCACAGGAAGCCATACAGAACATCTGTTATCAGACAGGACTGTCAGGCAGGACTGTCAGGGTTCTGAAGAACAGACAAAATTATTAGATTGTGGCTGGAATTCATGCAAAGCCAAAATAAACTTTTGTTCCTTTGACTGCAGAATAGTTGTTCTGATTTTTATTTTCTTCCAATAACAAAATCTGATTGCAGTCCAATGATGAGCTATCTGTCAGCAGGGAAAAAAGACATTCTCTGACTGTTTTCATTGGAAAAACCCTTCAGAAGATTTGTTTTTGCCTGTGAATGGAATAATGGGAGAATTGAGACAGAATTATGCTGATGGTATTCCCCATAGCAGCACCAGAGTATCACTGATTCCTGTATGAAATTCAGATCACAAAGCCATGGTCCAACACTTATTGGTAGCACCACGATAAGTCTGCAATGGCTTTTGCATGCAAGAGCTTGGAAATGAAGACATTCCTTTGGTGGATTTCACAGGTTGTTGGCAAAATGTGTGACTAAATATTAGTTTATATGTAATTGTGTGCTACTAAATGTTTCCTTGATAGCATTGCGCTGTCAGCTTTAGTTAGCAGAAATTTACCTCTAACATCTTGCTGTGTACAATTACTCTGTGCCAGCCTGGACCTCTTTATCCTAAAAATCTGTTCAAGAAAAGGGCAAAAATGGAGAGATTTCCTCTGAAGAATCAATGCATAGGGTGGCCAGAGGTAATTTTAGTATTCTTTACCAGAGGAATACAAAGAAGTTCCTCCATATACTAAAACAATGTTTTAGTTTTTGAAATTCTTGAAGGTAGAGATTCTAAGTTACACATGGTGGAAAGAAGGCACTGGGATGTGCACAGGGCAGGTATGTCTCTATCCCAGCATTACATTACATTTTTAAATAACCTCAAGCAGTAAAAAGTACTTCAGCCCCCAATACTTCAGCCCTGATCCGCAGAGACAGCTGCAGCAATATTCTGTATTTCAGAAAATGTTTATTTATTGCCTACACATAAATACTGCAATGGCAAGACTCTCAGCATGTGCTGATCCCTCAGAGGAGTACATCCCATTTAGACCTCCTAAAATTCTTCTTGATGGAAGTCAGCAGCTCTCACTACAGAAGGTTCTTCTGTCCTAGTGTGTGAGGCTTGCAATGTGCAAGATGCGAGCAAAAGAGCTTGTTCCACATGGACGATATCAAATGAGTAATAACAGAACATTCATTGGACTTTAAGAAATAAACAATAGATAAGCATAATTTCATTTAATATAAACAATAAGCAGTTCTATTACGTTAAAAATAAATTTTAAAAAGTCGTTCACACAAACATCCTATTTCTATGCACTTTTTCCTGATGAAATGATTAAATGGAAATTATACAGTATCTGTTGTAAAATAGTGTGCTTACATATCCATACATACAATGCGTAAGGTTTCACTAACAACTGCTTAAGGAGTGCAGTAATTTCAGGGGCCACGACTGAACCGATACATGGAAACAGACTTGGGGGAAAATGAGCTCGAGCTGGAGTGCCTGTGCTGAAAGGAGCAGAAGTAATTCAGCCTTGCCAGGGTTTCTTAAGAAACCTGTGTTGGTGTTTCCTAGTGTGCCAATTTCAGTTTGAAACCAGGCAGAAACATTAATTTTGTGTAGTGGTTTTGGTTTGCTAATTTAAGATTTCCCGGCCTAATGTGTCACAAGAGTGTGGTAGGTTTTGGTGCTGGCTAATCACCAATGCACTCGCTTCCTGCTGTGAGATAGGATTAGGAGAAAGGCAAAGCAGGTTCAAAACCTTAAAAGGGTATAAAGAAAATTTTATTAAAAGTAACTAAAGGGAAAAAAAAGTAATAAGAATGAAAACAAACCCTTCAGAATATTTATTCTCCCCTCACAACCTTTTATTTTCCACTGACAATGTAAAGAAACGAAACCTAAAATTTCCAGTCAGTTTACCCCCTCTAAAATAGTCTTTCTTCAGTTCACTTAAGGAGAGAAGTCCTTCCTGTTAATGTCATGGAGACTTTTCCACAAGAGTCAAAAACAGTTCTCTCGTGGCTGTCAATTTCACCAGCCGCTCAGGGAAACCTGCAGTTGTGAAGTCCCTCCCATTTTCCATAAGCCTTCTTATGGCTTTTTGGTGGGCCATGTCGACTTATGGAATATTGTTTCCAAGATGATCTGTTCAAAGCTGAAAGTTCTCATTATCTATTGCTAAAATCAATCATCTTCATCCCTGGGAACAGAGATCTTCTTAAACTTCTCCTGAGGGCACAGGACTATCTCTTTCTCTGTTCAAACTTCTCATGGGATCACAGCTACTTTAACATCTGCTTATTTCACCATGAAAGCCTTTGCTCAATATCAATCAAACCCTTCATCTCGCTATCGTTTCATGTGTTATAGGGAAAAAGAGTCCTTTCTCTCTAGCTTACAAGAGGATTTCAGCTCCAAGAAACAAGACATCTCCTCATCCCTCCCATCTGGGACTTAACTTCTTCCTCACTGAGCATGATGTCTTCTTGTTCTTCTACATGCTTGCTTCTTGTTCCTTTCTCTCACTTGAGAGAAGATTGAAGTACTGAAAGAGTTAATGGGTAGCCTAGTGTCATGATAGGCTTCATAGCTGGTCTTTGGTTTCTTCTGCGTTCACTCCTAGCCACAGGACCACTCTGCACGGGCTGCAGGGGCGCCTGGTCTCAGCACGTGGTGAAGGGGGGCTGACAGCAAGCTCTTAACAGATCTGTGACCAGCCCTGATCCAACCAGGGCTCCACAGCCTCCCCTCTTCCTACCTGGCAACTACTGGGGCCCAGCCCAGCCAAAACAGGACTCGGCATCCCCTGGACCCCCCGGAAAGGGGCCCAGCCCTTCCCGGCAGAAGCTGCCCGGCCCAGCCCAGGACAGGGCCCTGCAGGGTTCCTGGGCCCAGCCAGGATGGGACCCAGCAGGCCCGGGGCATGTTACCTTCTTGCCAGCTGGGAAAGAAAGAGGAAGTTCCTAGGTTTTTTCGTTTTTAACATGTGTCTTTCACAGAGGCATATCCAGCTTCTCAGTAATTCAACAGACTGTCAGCAACACAAAAAGCTTTTACATCACTTCCATAAATTTCCTCCCATTCCAAACCACAGCACCCAGGAATCTTCACATTTGGGGAAATGCCTTTGGAGGAGAGGGACTTGATTCTCAAGAAAACTGCTTCCCCAGGAACCTCCAGTGAGGTCGGTGCAGCTGTCTCCCTTTGGCTCCCTGTGCTTCTTTCAGTCCTTGAGGCCCCTTGCACTTGGCAGAGGAGCAGGGAAGGGGGAAGGATGCGATGAGCAGCTTTGGCATCTGCCTGGGCCTGTGGAGACCAAGCCAAGCACCTTCAGCAGTGTGCTTATCCCCCTGTTTGAGCACAGGTCTGAGATGGATCATCGCTGTCCAGCTGAGAGCCCCAAAGCTCTCTCGGAGAACTGTGAATTCAAAGGCCTTTATGCACACACTAATGCACTAATGCCATGTCCCCTATCTGGTGTGTTTTAACTCTTGGCAATAATATACATTTGTCTCTTGCTTGTTGGAAGCTGCTCTGCTCCAGGGCCAGCACCAAGCTGGGCTGTGCGGGCCAGGCACTGTGGAGAGTCCTTCCCTGAGCACTTCGCTGACCTCGGTGTGTCCTGGGCTGTCTTAGACACTTGGGGCAATGGATTCCTTCTAACATGGGACATTTTGGGCAGGGTGGGGGGCACCCCAGGGCATGTGTCCAAGGGCCCTAAGTGACATCATGCAGCACGGTTATAATGGAATGGAATGGAATGGAATGGAATGGAATGGAATGGAATGGAATGGAATGGAACAGGGTGCCCAAGGGCCCTTTGTGACACGTTGTGACATGGGTACTGGCAGCAACATGGCAATTTCACAGTGCTTAGTGCACATGACAGGACAGGACGTGCCGGAACTGTGCTGTGAGGAGCCCCACACAGCCAGCTTGTGCGTTGCTGACCTGGAGCTTTTCTGAAGCGCTACTCCTGTGCCTGGCCTTGTGGCCAGACTGCAGGACTTCCTGACTCAGACCTTCCCAAGGAATCTGCCTTGAAAGTGCCCTTGAGAGCAGAGAGTAGGATGGCAGGCAGATTGTCCAGCCTTTTTAGAGTGTTTAGGGGGAAAAAAAATAAAGGCTCTGCAGCCGCCTCAGCACAGCAGCCTGAAGAGTCAGAGCAGCTCCAGCTGCTGCAGGACGGTAAGTGGCAGAGCTGGGCCATAGGGCTTCTGCCTGCATCCAACCTGGCCCCATCCCATCCCATCCCATCCCATCCCATCCCCTGAGGACATGCCCATGGACAGCACTGAACAAAGCCCAGAGCTGCCCCGCTGGTGGCCATGCTCCATCTCCTGGGGCACCCCAGGGCTGTTCCTANTCCGTCTCCTGGGCATCCCAGGGCTGTCATTGCCTGGGGATCACAGGGCTGGGCTGTGCTCTCTGGCTTCTCCTGCAGCCACTCAGCTCTGGCTGCGCTCGCTCTTTGACAGAAGCAGACATGGACCAGACACATGAGCAGGACCCCACCCGCGGCCGCTTCCGCAGAGTGGCGCAGGTACCTGCGGCCATCCCCACCTGGGCCGGGCCTGCTGGCACTGCTCGGCCCAGCCCCGTGCTTGGAGCAGACCATGGAACGTCCCTCTCTTCCTGTCCTTCCTTCTGCTGCAGATACTGCGGAGGTTCCTGCGCATTCGGCGCAGAAAGACCAGCGCCACCGCCACCGAGGGCACGGCCGAGCCCAACTCCAGGCTGACTGAGATGCAAGCAAAGCCTGATGTCAGCACAGCATCCACAGAGTGCACAGAAAACTCTGACAGAGCAAAGGCGGATCACAGGGCAATGGCCAACATGGCCCTGACTGAGGACATGTCCAGCACAAACAATGACACTGGAATAGCTCAGGGCATCTCAAAGACTGACATCACGCCCACTTCAACTCTGATTCTTGCTCCCACACTGGATTTTCACAAACAGACAGGTGGTTCTTCTCGGCAGCAGGTAAGCAGCCTGAGGCCAGGGCTGGAGGCCTCCCAGGATTGCATGGCCCCTCAAAGCACAGCCACTGGGCCACCTCACCTTTGAGGCCAGCACCTTATGGTGGGAAGGGCATCACTTCTTGGGGGGTACTACAGAAGTTGCTCCCTTGGACAGCACTCCAAGTCTTCCCCATGCCTCTTCCAGGTGCCAGCCATGGTGAGGGACATTCACCAGATACTTGTGTCCCATGTCACTCTGGATACCAGGCTGCGCATTAACATTCTGAACCTGGCTGAAGAACACCCTGCTGACACGGTGCTGACCCTCCTGCACTGTGCCCCAACATGTGACAGGTACAGAGCACAACTGCCTTGAGAGCTCAAGGCTCACCAGCCTCTAGAGCTCATCACCCTGTACAGCCTGTCCAGTGGGGTCTGCCAGACAGGTGGAGAGGTCCAGGACCCTCGGGTCCCTCTGTTTCCTGAGTCTGCTGCCATGCTCCCTCCCTGCCCTTCAGGGCACCGGGGCTTTGTTACCCAGACCCATGCAGCTGCACAGGGCACGGTACTGTGGCTGAGATGCCTCTGACACACAGCTCTGGTCCCACAGAGCTGCTGCAATAATATGGAGAACCATAGGAACGTGGGGACCCGTGGTCGAGAAGATCCTTCCAACACTAGTGTGTGTGATGCAAGACTGGCCACTGAACATGTCCACTTCTGATGGGGACAATAAGGCCATCTTTGCTCTGGCTGTAAGTTTCTGGCCTTTGCTTGCCCCCAAGTCACCTCTCCAGCAGCTCTCCATCCTCTCCCCATCCTGCATCTCTCTGCCTCAGATGCTGGGCTGAAACCTGGGCTAGGGGCAGCAGGTCATGTGCTCTCCCTGCATCTCCCCTTGGGCCCTGCCACATGGACTTCTTGGTACTGAGTGCTGTCTCAGGGTGGTTTGTCTTTTGCAGGCAACTGTGGTGCTGTGGGTGATTGTCCAGGTTCCCAAGTGCCACAATGCAATAATCCATCATTCCGCCCAGCTGTTTGTGGCTCTGCTCTTCCAAGTTTTCGCCACCACAGAGCAGATAACAGAAAACGTTGAGAACTTCTGGAGAGCGTGCCGGGAGGAACACTGCCTTCCCACCAAGCCCAACAGGTGCCAGTCGCCCTGCCCTTCCCATGCCCTTGTGGCCAGGGCCAGTGCTCCCGGTGTGACCTGGCCTTTGCTCGGCACACAGGTTTGCAGCGCAGACCATGAAGGCTCTGCTCTGCCGACTGTGGTGTGATGATAAGGTGGTGGCTCTGGAGCACAAGCGAGTCTGGGACACCCTGCTCTGTGCCAACACCCACCACTATGCAGTCGGTCTGCTGGCCAGGTGAGACCCCCTCCTCCCTGCTGCCGCCACAGGCATTTGTGGCCTGTGCCCGGAGTGCCCCATACAGTCCCCATGGTTGTGGGCCAAAGGGCCTTGTCACCGAGGGGCGGCCCAGCAGACTGGAAAAGGCTGGCAGAGGAGGGTGCCCAGGAGCAGCTCCCTCCCAAAGCACCCACGTCCCCTCGCAGGGTGCCAGGGACAGATCAGACCTCTGTGAGTCAGTCCTGGCAGAGGTTTGCCTGCGTGGCTTAGGGCTTTGCTGCCTTTTTCCACAACAGAGAGTTGCGCCGTGGCTCAACTCGCTTGTGTACCCCGATCACAATCTGCCTGCTCAAGCTGCTCATCAGGGAGCAGCCCCGCTGGGATCTGCCTGCCCTGGCACTCCTTGTGGAGGTGAGCCTGATGGCCAGCGCTGCCTGGCTGAGCT
Source organism: Hypocryptadius cinnamomeus (assembly GCA_013400635.1). Classification (NCBI taxonomy): domain Eukaryota; kingdom Metazoa; phylum Chordata; class Aves; order Passeriformes; family Zosteropidae; genus Hypocryptadius; species Hypocryptadius cinnamomeus. The sequence goes on along the minus strand of VYZP01004161.1, from coordinate 11,444 downwards.
GCCTCCCAGCTCTCTGGCCTCTGGTAGCTGCAGCCACCTGGGACGATGCCCGTGCCTGCTGCTGCTGCTGCCATGGCTCAGCCTTGGGCAGTTCTAGGCCCCAGCTGGCTGTGTCCCCTGTCACTGCCCTCTGCCTTTCAGGTCCTGGAGTGTCTGGACTTGAATGTATGTGCTCGCAGGATGCTGACGATCATGTCAAAGCACCTGCAGAGTGAATGCAGAGAGAGGCGTCGCCTGGCATTGAGAGGCCTCGTGGTGCTCAGCAAGTATCCCTTGATGGTGAGAAGGGGGCAGTGGCTGAAGCCGTGCTGGCAGCGTGGGGCTGGGGATTGCAGCCCCTTGGGCTTGTCTGGGCTTTGGGAGCTGAAGCAGATGCTCCCATCTCTCCTGCCTCCCAGTTCAGCTGCCTGAATACTTCAGGACAGGACTTTGGCTTCTAGGCCCTGTGGCAGCAGGGTGGCATTGCAGTGCCAGGGCAGTCTTGGTGCTGCAGCCATTCACAGCTTCACATCACAGCCTTGTGCTCCACACAGGCCGAAAGCATATGCAACCTGTCGCCAAAGCTTCTGGAGCTGCTGAGAGATGCAGATGGAGAGATGGTCGGGATGACCCTCTCTGTGTTCATGAACGTGCTCCAGGACAAAGACATCCTGGTATCTGAAAAGTGCAGCACCACCGCCCCAAAGCTGGCTGAGGCACTCGTGCCACTCTTTGAAAATGTAAGGTTTTGTGCCCCTAGCCGCAGGCACTGACTGGATGCTGCCCAGAAACATTGTGCCGTGTGGATTTTGGGCCTTTGCCCAGGTGGGCCTGGAGAAGTTGGTATTGAGATCTCATTTTCTTTGCCACCAGGACAACAGCCATGTCCAGCTGTTCTCAATTCACCTGTTTCGAAAGGTGATAGAGCTAGTAGTGAAAAAGGAAAAAAAGCTCCTGAAGACAATTGTGAGCCAGAGCCTATTCTCACTTTTAATCTGCTTGCATGATGAAAACCAGCGCGTGGCAGAGGTGAGCTCTGGGGGCTGCTTGTGTCCCTCTGTGAAGGGGCTCAGCTGCCTCTTGCCCTGGCAGCTCGTGGGCTCCAGCCTCCCCCTGGCCCTGGCACAGGGACGTGGGCCCTGGGCTCTAGTGCCACCTCTGGCTCTCTGCTGCTCTCCAGGCTGCTTTCAAAACACTGCTTTGTGCGGCCCGGTACCTGAAGAGGAGGGATCTTGAGCAGCTGCTGAAAAAAGAGCAAGCATGGAAGTTCAATGATTGCATGGTAAGGAGAGCCTGGGAGCCCCAGCTGCAGCCTGGAAAAGCCCCGTGCCCCCGGTGCCCAGTGTGTGGGGCTGGCAGCTGTGCTCCTGCCCAGCACCGTACCCAGGGCCGCCAGCCTGTGCCCCACAGGCCGCTATCTTCCCTGGGTCTCCCAGGCTCTTGCCCAGGCTCCTCTGGCCCCAAGCCGCGTGCCAATGGAGCCCTGGCCCAGCCGGGCTGCAGGGCAGCACTGCAGCTCCCTGGGCAGCACCCAGCCCTCTGCCCCCTCCAGAACCCAGTGCCAGAGGCAGTCACCCAGGCCTCAGGGCTGCGTGGGGCAGAGGAGGTCAGTGCTTGGCACAGGGAGCACCTGGCCGAGGGGCAGAGCCTGCGCCAAACCTTCCCTCCGTGCCCTCTCTGCAGCTGGTAGAGGACGAGAGCTCAGCGCCCGAGCACCTGCACTGGGCCGTGCCGTGCCTGTGGAACCCACAGAAGCTCCTGCGACGGTCGGCCATGAGGTTCATTGGTGAGCCACAAGCCCATGGTCTCTTCCCTGCCATCGTCGGCCCCAGCCCTGGTGCTGCCCTGACAGCGAGAGCTGGGCCGGGGGTGGTGGAGCCCTGTCTGCCCTCAGCGCTGCCACCGCCCTCCTGCAGCTGTGCCCTCGGCCGTCAGGCTGAGGCAGGGGCCTGGGCTGAGCCCGGAGGGCGTGCGACCACAGGGCTGGCAGTGCCTGTGTGGGGCAGCTGTGCCACCTGGGGCCACCACAGCCTCTGTGTTCCCAGTGATCTTCGGCGGAACCTGAAGGGACAGCAGGAAGAGCTCCAGCTCAACCGTGAGGGTGAGTGAGGGCAGTGCGGTGTGAGCAGGGGCTGGCGGGGGATCTACAATCCCTGCCCCAGCTGCTGAGTGTTCTGCTCTCTGTGTGAATTAACATGGTTTCCGCTGGGCTGTCGGGGTCCACTCCACCTAGCTATGGACCTTTGCCCACATCATAATTCACAGATGAAAGTAAAAGATTGAGAAGCACTCTTCTCCACGTGGGAAACATTCTCTTTTGATTCCAAGAGACACATCAGGTAGACAAACACATGGGAGAAAAGAGCGGTCCCTGGTGGAAAGGGACCTTTATACCCCGGGAATGGGGACAGAGGAAGAGGTCCACAGCCAATGAGATAGCAGTGAGGAGTGGCGAGGGGAGAGGTAACCCAGGAAGAGATCACCAAGGGGTACTGGGGTGGGTGAGGGATGGGGGAAAGGGATAACAAACCACGTGATATAACATAAGCTATTCAGTGCAATATAAAGACCACTCTGTGCAAATTCCCAATCACCCAGTGCAAAAGAACAACTAAATAAACTAGTGCAACACAACACCTGTGCAGATGAGGGGTGGCGTGGGCAGAGCACACAGAGCTTTCAGGGACTTGTGCAGGAGCTGTGGCCAGCATCTTCCGTCTGATCCTCTTGTCTCCTGCTCCCTTCTGGTCATGGCAAGAGCCGTGTGGGATGGCCCTGGCAAGAGGGTCTCCTTGGGTCCCTGCAGATGCTGGCTCTGACCATGGCTCTGTTCCTCTCTCTTCCAGCCCCTCAAGCACCCAGCAAAGATAACATCCCATTCTGCTCCAACCTGCATATCCAAGTTCAGTTTTGCCAAGGAGCTGCAGAACTAAGGTCATCTTCCAAATTGAGAGAACCAATGTCCCTAGAAGAGGACCATGAGACAGAGAAGGGAACACCTCCCCACCCACAGTGCCACAGGAGCTCCAGGCTTAGCTGATGCTGATCCCTCCCTCCGGCTCTCAGACCCTGCCCATCCCCTTTTTTTCCTCCCAGCCTACTCCACCGCTTTGCTTTCATTTAATAAACTGTATGGCTTCTTCACTTTACCTGGGTCTTTGTGGAGCTGAAGTGGCACAAAACCTAAGCCCTGGTACACACAGGCCCTTGCTTGTCTTCTGTGTTATGTTTTGTACAGTGACACAGAGAAACAGGCTGGAAAGTCCCTGCTGGTCCAGTTGCACAGCACCGTGGAGTTGAAGGTCATGCTGGGCATGCTGAAGGGAACAAAGACCCTGGGTTTTAGAAGAGCCAGCTTGAGTATGCTCTGAACCCAACCATGAGGGATTCCACAGCATGCGTCTATGGAGGGCAGAGGAGCTTGCAATGCTGGAAGTTTTCACAAAATTTCGTGAAAGCACAGCAATGCTCCATCCCTGGATAGAAACAGGAGAAATGAGGCCAAGATCATTTTATTAGATCATTAATAAAATTACATCATTAACAATTCATAAACCCGCCTATGAAAGCCAACTTTATAACACCTGCACAGGGACAGGAAGAGGGCAGAACCAGAGACCGTCGTGGCCTAACAGTGAGCTCTGGGTGTGCCTAAAAGTAAATGAAGCAGCAGCAGCGGAGTGGCTGGGACTCAGAGGCGTGACCATGCTAGTGTATGGAGCACTGTCAGGCAGTGCAATGATTCTGGCAGTTCTGTGTTTCAGGGTCTGACAAGTGAGGNCAGCTGTCTCCCTTTGGCTCCCTGTGCTTCTTTCAGTCCTTGAGGCCCCTTGCACTTGGCAGAGGAGCAGGGAAGGGGGAAGGATGTGAAGAGCAGCTTTGGCATCTGCCTGGGCCTGTGGAGACCAAGCCAAGCACCTTCAGCAGTGTGCTTACCCCCCCGTTTGAGCACAGGTCTGAGACGGATCATCTCTGTCCAGCTGAGAGCCCCAAAGCTCTCTCGGAGAGCTGTGAATTCAAAGGCCTTTGTGCACATACTGATGTTTTGGTTTTTGCCTTTTTCCTTTCATATGCTGTCTATATTCTTTGCACATATATTCGTATCTCTGTAGCCCACTGTATTAGTGACCAGTTTTCCCAGTAATTTTCCATGGCCTTCCCTAAGCAGAAGGACAAAACAAATTCCAGAGCTCCAAGCCGCTCGGGGTACAATGCCCCAGTGCCATCTTGGTTCTTCCTGGGAACTAAGGTTGAGAGCTATTTTTTGAGATACATTTTAATGGACAAGGTACAGCCAGTGCCAAGGCGGGCACTCCAGAGAAAGAACTTGACCTGGGGGGGAATTGCATCACCACTTGTTCTCCTAATTGGTGCTTTTTATCAATTGTGCTACTTTCCTAAGACCTATAAAAACACGCTCACCCCTGAGAGGATAGGCTTTTGTGGACATCTTTCCAACTGCCCCTGAAAACCTTCAAATAAAAATCCGTATTATATTACCTCCTTACTAAAAATATCTCGACTTTCATTTCCAAGTTGAGAAAAAGACGACACTATATGCACATAAGGATAAAATTCCAATGTGATAAAATTAATAGTTTATTACTATAATTGTGCAGAATTCATAACTTATAATAATGTTATAGACAAGTATTTGCAGTTAACTATAATGTAGTCCTTGTTTAATATACACACTTATTTTAGGGAATATATTTTAGTCCTATACCCTTTGTAAAACTGTCAGTTCCCCATAAATTGAGTTGAACTCTGTATCCTTTTACAGTGCTGTGACTGCCAGACATGAGCTCTTTGTGTCTTTCTCCTCACATCCTGCTCAGGGATCTGTTCAAAGGAGGAGGTTTAAGAGCAACTTTCTTGTCAGTCAGGGCTCCAGCTTTTGGAAAAGGCACATCCAAAATCACTGCCTAATCTCTCGGAGGACAGAGGGACAGACTTCCATGGCAAGGGATAGTTAATTGTGCTCCTTTGGTTGAAAACATAAAGATATGTTTTGAGAAAAAATATTGGTCCTTTGATTATATTTCTTTTTTGTTTGTTTTTTTGTTTTTGTTTGTTGGGTTTTTGTTGTTGTTGTTTTGGGGTTTTTTGGGGGTTTTTTTCATTCTTTTCCTTTAAGGTACCTTTGATTACGTTGGTGTTGTATAATTTGGTAGCAGGTCCTTGTCTCAGCATTTATTAGTATGCATTTGCTAATACATATTTATGTATTTGAAATACAAATGACATGTTGGTGACTACTCCATGTAATTGTTTTTCGTGATCCTACTCTTCAGCAAGCCAACAGCAGGAATTTGTGTTCGGGTTTCAGATCTGAGCAGCTGTTTGCAATGCAATTTTACATGGGAATATCTCTAAAATATGACATAGTGGCTGTAAAAACAAACAAAAAACCCCAATACCAAAACAAAACTAAAAAAACCCAAACCAAAACAAAAAAAAACCCCATCAAACTAACCAAACAAACAAAACAAAGCAAAGCAAAACCCACCAAAACAAAAATAACCACCAAAAAAACCAAACAAACCCCACTCACCCAGGCCCCAACAGTTTTCACGTTTTGAAGTGACAAAAAAGATACTTTACAGAATGATAAAATTAAGGATGTGGGAAGGTCCATGAGAAGTCCCCCAGCCTGAGCTGTCTCTCAGACAAGTCTCAAACAGAGAAGTTGCCTGGAGGTGCCTCCAGGTGAGTTTTGAGTATCCCTGAGGGTGTATCCCCACACAGCCTCTCTGAGCATCTGTGCCCATGTGTGACTTCTCCCACTATAATTTCTTCATTTCCACATCTACAGGTGCCATTTCCTGTGCTCCCACCTGCTCCTGCTGCCTCTGTTCCTCAGAGCAGGGATTGTTACGAGGGCTGAAGATAAAAGATAGCAGGTCTTTGTGGTTCATCCAGTGTCAAAAGGATTGTCTGATAGTTTGTTCTCAGATAAAAATGCCTGACTAAATGGTTTTTGCTTTGCTTTTTATTGGTGGATAGCTTTTCTTTGGAAGTGAATGGATTCATTAATACAGTAAATATATTAATAGGAAAACAGTGCATCTTAGGCCAAATAGACTGATGTCCATTTATGGTAATCCATAAAGTCAATGCAAGCCAAAAAATTAATGTAGTGCTGTGTGCCTCTTTGAGAATATTCATTATAAAATAAAATACTACGTAGTTCACCAGTCCTGTGATTAAATTCCTCTAAATAAGACTGTAATATTCCTTGTAATGCCATCTGAAATTATCCAGAGAAAATAAAATTAATAACTCAAACCAACTAAAAGTCTGTCTCTAGTCTTATCTGCATACACTGATTAAGTTGTTATTGCCTACCTAAGCTGTATTTAAGTCCTGCCAATTAACATTTATTAAAAGAAATGGAAGAGAAAGTGCCAGGATTTGTTTTGCAGGTGTTGATGACATGTTGTCCCTGAAACTGGCTCCAGTGTTTGTGAAAGAAAGGGCAAAATGCCCCACCATTTCTAGGAGAACAAAAACACTATTGAAGAGGATTATAAGCTTTGGTTACAAATAGAAAATAAGTAATTCATTTAGGAATTTACACATAATAGAGTCTTGATTTGGTTTTAAGGAAAAATCTGAAACATACTGAGAATATATTTTTTTTATTTTTACTGATCTAGCACAAAAAGATGGCAGCATGGCAGCATAATGTAGGAAACATCCATACAGCTTTGCTAAGACATGTGCCTGTGATCCAATGACTAATGTCAACATTTTGTAATGAAAGTTTCAAGACTTGGTTGACTGTTGATAAAATCTTAAAATTCCTAATGGAGTCTCAAAATATTTTGCAGCATGTGGTGAAGGAGCGAAATCTGTCGAGTAAAAGGAGGATCAACTGATAAGCTGTGATGTAAATAAACCTTTACAGGAAGAATTTTAAGGTTATTAATGAACTCTGGCCTTAAAGAGAGCCTGTAAGAACCTACCTCTAGGAATAAAGCGAAATGCCCTCAAAATGCAATAAAGGAGTTTCAGGCATCCACACAAGCCTGTGGTGAGAAAGCATGCAAAGGAAGTGGCTTTTTTGTGTCATGTTTCAAACACCTGGATGAAGGAAAATAAATATAATTGGGAAATTCAAGTTCCAAGAACTTCTCCAACAAAGCAGGCCAGGATAATTTTAACTGAAAGTTCTCTTCCTGCAATCTTTTGTTCTCGCCACCACTTCATTACAGGCTCACCACTGTGATGTCTGTAGTCATCATCAGAACGAGGATGGGCTGAAGAATTTTGGAGTTTTCAAGCACAGAAATCTGGCCTTGAGGAAGCAGGAGAGATGACAGATATTTCTCTTGGTCATCTAGAGAGATGCATTCCGTCAAGGAAAATAGGAATGGGCCAATTCCTGCCTTGAATTCAGCTCTGTCGTTTCTATATTTGGGTTAACAACCTTCAGTCAGTATTTGGGTGTATCTGCACCTCTGCCAAGCGGTAATCAGAGTAAAAACAGATTTTCACTGCTTACTCTGCATGCTGTTTGTGCTCCCACCCGGGCAGAATGTAAATAGACAGCACCAGCACACCCCTGTGCTGACTGAGAGCAGCAGAAGGGAAATTACTGCCTCTGGAAGAACTGGAAAAGTAACCAGAGCTTCTGCCCCTTCATGGTTCCAAGTAGCATTAAGCCATGCTTTGCTAATTAAATCACCTAAGGTCATCTGTTTATTGTCCTTTATTAGAAGATAATGATGTTGTTGATGGTTTAAGCTCCAGCTCCTTCACTGGCACACAGTGGCTGCACAGTTTCCAGAAAGGTTCGAGTGTGATGGAAGAAATTCTTTGCATCTTCCCAAGGGAGCTGGTGAGGGAACTTCACACAGCATGACTTTGCCCAGAACAAGATTTAAACAAGGGAAAAATGTTAATTTTAATTTTTCTCAATCAGTTTTGTGATAAGCCAAGACAATAAATACTAAGGAGTAGTAAACCAAAAATTTCAGGAGCTCATTTGCCTTTATGGGAGAGCTTATAGCATCACCATTGGTAACTCTGTTCCCTGGATTTGTAAATTCAAGGTAGCATTTTCACACTGACAGCAGTCTTCACCAAAAGACTCCTGCCAATACTGGTTTGTTGGTGAGGTGTCTGTTGGGGTATAAATATGAAAGGTGTCTGCTTTATTTCCCATTAGTGGACTTTATAATGTATCTGCCGCCTTTTTGTGGTACTGGATCTTGTAAATTTTCGTGCTAGTTACATAGCTTATCAAAACCAATAAATGACAAGAAATAAAATGCAATCCATTGCTAGTTTGTGCTACGAATATAAACTATTATAATGTTCAGGAGACTGTATTTTAACTCCTCAGTTATTCCATCATTTCATATCAAATGATCAATTTCATATGTTCTTCCTTTTCAAAGAGGCTTTCTAACAGGTGCATGTATCACAAATCACCTTTTTATGTCATTAATCAGCAAACGAAAGCAACCGTCTTTAGTAAAACAAACCAGCCTTGGAGAATGGAATCAATAAAAATTAACAACTATCAACATAATTGTCCTCTGTCAGTCCTACTTTCCTACACATAATTAATGTGATCAAATCTCTAACAATGTTGAGGACAACAAATATTTAACTCCATCCTCAGCAGATTTGCCTTTTTTCCCATTTTAGATCTTCCACAGTCTGGAGGCTTTCAGTTTTCCTGACATCGAAGATCATATTGATCTTTAGCTGTGTTTTATTCACATATACATTTAACCCATCATTATTGATTCCTTTTTATCAATGGTTAAATGAATGATCCTCCACAGCCTCCCAGGGTTTGTGTCCCTGATTGTGTCTCATTTTCCTGGCATCTCTGCATCATATTTGGGAGCTAGCTGAAAATCAGAATGGTCTTTCTTCTGTGCTATTTGCAGGGTCAGTAATTTCTATCTCTGTTTCTAAGCTCAGCTCTCTTTCTCTCAGTTTATTTGAATTATTTCAGAAAAAATTTAAAATACAAAACATAGGCACAGCTCCAAACCCCTGGATATTACAACAGCACATTTACTTACTTAGTTCCCTTTTAGCACAAAGGATATCCTTCACTCTGATATTCCTCCTAAGTGATTTGGTAACAACAGCTCTTTTGAACCTTTTAAAACATAGCATAGTTGCCTTGACTGCATTTGACCAATCAGAAGTAAGTCAAACGCAGTCAAGGCTGACTTGAGGTAGAGTTCTTACTACCAGATCACCAGTGTGAATGTCAGTGGACCTGCTCACATCCTCTCTGAGCTACAGACTTTCAACACTGAGCAAATAATCTGAGCTGAGGGTGCCCCATGCCAATATCTCAGGATTTAAAAGAAAATCCCCTGAAAATTCAGTTTTGCTGAGTGCCATGCACAGTTGTGGGGGCAGAGGACTTCCAAACATTTGGCTACACAAGAGAAATTTTTTTATATGTTTAAATGTTTTTAGTCTACAGTGTGGATGTAAAAAGCCACAGCTGGCAACAGGACGTCAGTGGGAGCACCATTTATTCTGGCAAGACAAAAGTAGAATGTTTTCAGTGTGTGCAAGGTGAAAGAACAAGTTTTCACACGTGCCACAAAAAACAGTGAGCCTGGACCAAAGTGCCACAGCACCCTGGTCACGGAGAGGGGGTGGATCTCTGCGGAATGGAGCTCTTGGGAGCAGCTTTCCTCTTGTCCTCATCTCGTGTTTCTCTTCTGAGAGTCTAAGCTAGCTGTTCTTTCTCCAGGAGGCAAAAGCAGAGAGCTGAGAGGTGTCTGTAATGGGGATGTATTTGCACATCATGGGGATTTAGCCAGAGAAGAATGGTGGGACTGCTTTCTGCTGATGTTCTGTGACATGATGTCGATACTCTGGATGCCCCAAAAGAAAGAATAAGTTTGTTTGAGCAGCATTTACTTATGATCTCTGTCCATTGCTCCAGGAGAAATCTACAGTCACTGGAAGAACCAGAGAAACCAGAAAAGGAGACACAGGTTTTCCTTTTTTTTTTTTCAAATACTGGAGAAATGAGAATGATCACCTGCCACAAGCATGAACACCCATTGCAGGATTACTTTGTGAAAAATTGATACTGGTTTGTGTTTAACAACTGCTTAGTGCACACCTTTATACTACACATAGGTCTTCTTCCAAAATATATACTGGAGAGCTCTGAACCCACATATCTGAACCCTCTTCAGCCTCTTCTCCCTCATTTCTAGACCCACTGCCTAAAGTATGTGAAAATTTTCATTTTCATTTTCCTTTACTTTATTGAACAGAAAAATCGCTGACAAAAGAACATGGTGAGTGGAACCCTTCAGAATTCATTGCAAATTTTTTCCTGCTTTAGAGATTAATTATAGTGCAGACAGCTGGGAAACAAGAGTATCTCTTCTGTAAATAGAATCTTCATAATATATAACTGAACAACCTTTTTTATAAATGAGGGATAGTTATAATCATCCCTAAAACACTTTCAACTATACTGTTAGCCAGATTTTTCTGCTTTCCAGTGGAAAAAGCTCCTCTGCTGAAATTGCTGTCATGACTTTGTGCTATTCCAGATCATGGCACCAGCAAATTCAATGGAGTGACTGCTCCACAGGGATCCTTATGCCCCACCAGCACCCTGGGTTGCTTAGCCATCATGCCAGAGTAAAGGGTCTTTTTCTTCCATTTTACGTAGTTAACCAGAACTTTACCCCAAAAAGCATTAGGGAATGTGTGTCCCTGAAGTGTTCCATGGAGTCACAGATGAAATAGTCAGCACAAGCAGCAAAGAGCTTGTTCATATCTGGTTACAGAGCTTGTTGTTTGCCCTGAAGAGATGGAAGTATCTGTTTACTTCAGCTAGTAATCTTCCTGCTTTAGGGATCTTCCTGCTTTCCTAGCAGAAAGGCAGGGCAGGTTGTCACAGTTTAAAAAAAAAATCAACAAATAATTTCTTATTAACAGATTCCAGTGCCTAAAGAGCTGCCAAACCTCTGCAACCCAGTATCTAGGCAGATGATTCCCTCAGAGAATCTTACAGAGCGTCTTTTCTCAAACAGCCTTAGACTGCCAACATCTTTTAAAGGAATAAATTAATGGAGTCTGTTTTCACCCCAGTGACACTGTCAGGATGCCATTATATTAAATGTCACAAGAAAAGGGGAAAAAGTATTTTTAAACCGAATGATTTGCATACCTAGGAATATTTTCACCATTTCAACGTTTTAGAGGCTGTACTATTCCTTATATAGGGCATGTCAAAGGAAGTTTGTTCCTACAGAAAAACAGTGCTGAATAAATTTTACTGAGCATTAGTCAGATTCAATGTGTGCAGGGATTTATTCCTGATTTCTTCTAAGGAAATCAGCACAGAATCCTCATATTACTATGCAAGCTCATGGATCTTGCAAGCTCATGTATTCATTTACACTAAATCTTGGTTGGGTTCCATAAAAATACTCTGAATTTTTTTAAAAAATATA
>VYZP01004153.1:246-19400 GCA_013400635.1 Hypocryptadius cinnamomeus | reverse complement strand
ACATCCAGCAAAGCTAGTGATGTAAAAATATTTTGACTCTTAAATTTCTTAGCATTCAGAACAATAATCTGCTAATATTCCCTGATTTAGAAGTCATGTCTTAAAGAAACTGGTCTTCCTCTTCAATTGTTATTTGTTCAGAAGAAATATCCCAACACTAACAGAAGTACTTGGAAAAAGTGGCAGAATTTAATAATATATTTAATATATTTAAGTTTCAGCAGAAACCACACTCTATATCTGAGCATGAAAAAATCAATTCTATAATTAATTTATTCAATGATTCAGATTAATAGTTTCAGATATTTTCTCCTTTGAATTGTAAAGGACTGAGTAAAAAGAAAACATTTCTATTCTAGCTTTTATTGTTCAAAGATTAGTGAGACAAATCACCCCTATGCATTGTTGCTAAGGTAAAATGAAGGTTGTAGAAATAAATTTTGCCTGTTTAAAAGTAAATATCTATACAGAAATACATTAATTAGTTACTATAATTCCAGGAAACTAATGTCATATATTAAATTTAAAGGAAACACAAGCACCTTAAAGTATCAGAATTCATAAGTAAAGGAGGCTGGTTTATCTAATGATGAATAGCATCCTGTCTTCCATGTGAACAGAGCCTTGAAATATAGTGACAAATTGCATAAATCACAAACTCTATTTTATGGAGTGTGATATTTTGTTGACATACTGACCTATATTATTTTCTCCAAAGTACTATTTCCTGTGTGAAAAGGAAATAAAAAGTGTATTGTTCTAACCTTACACTGCCATTACTTAGATAAGTAATGGCAATGGCTTAATAGCTCCTGGTCCTTTGGGGAACTTAAAGCTTTATTCCCTCTGGGCTCTCTGTAGCTATTTTCACATAACTATTTTTACAAGAACGTTATCTTTTTTTCCCCCTTACTTTTTCTACACAAATTATCATTAACTCTACAAAGGAGAGTGCTCTCCCAAAGGCCTTCTGCAAGATAAATCCCTCCATTATTCTCCCAGAGGTTCAATGACAGTGTGAGTCTCACACCACTCCTGTTGTGTTCGAAACTATTAAGGATTCAGCAAACAGAATCAAGGATTTGTGATGAAATCCTCACCACAATCACAAAGAGATCTGCTGAAAGAAGTCCATTGCAAGTTTCTTGCAACAAAAAAGAATTAATTCCCCATCACCATCCTGTGACTCAGGGCTTGCTGTCAGACTGATTGAGAGCTGGCTAACTGTAGAAAAATATCAGGGATCAGTAAAGCTCTAAATATAGAGATTCTTTAAAAACATGGGCATTCTGAGCCATTTCTTCACTCTCTTTATGGATATAGTTACGTCTGAGGACTTCATACTCATACCATACTAGCACTTGGAACTCATTAAAATGAGACCTGCAAATAACTGAAAATGAGATTACACCTTTTTTTGGCTCTAATTTAGTCCTTTGGGGTACCTTTTCCTTCTCTTTTTTCTCATTATTCCTGCTGCTTACTTGCAATATTGCTACAATAAGTTTGTTAAGTTCATCTTGTTTATTTTCTTTTTTCTTCAGCTGGAACATTACTTTCCCTAACTGAAATACTGAAGATTAAAAAAGAAAATATTCCTGGATATATGTCCACCTTCTGTAGATCTGTAGTCAATACCAATACCAGCAGCATTTCATATTTTTCTTCCCTAATGAGTTCCAACCATCCTGGTGTCTGATCAAAATGGCAAAAGGCTGGAAATCTTATGCTTCTGTATCTTATTTTAGTAGAATCTTTCTACTTTTATTGAATTTTTTTTTATATGATAACATTTTCAAAGCAGCAACTCTAGCAGCATTGACCTAAAATGTTCATGCTGACTCACAAAATGTCAGTTCTTTGAGAAGGTAAAGTAAAAGCCAAAAAGTGGCATTGTTGTCCTCTGGGCTGAAAAAGATTTGTGAATTTAATTTTCAGAAAAAAAAAAGTTGCCAAAATGTGAACTTCAGATGTTAATACTTTACTATGATAACATATATGATAATATGATAACAAATATGGTAACTTATGAGGTATGGCATGCATCATAGTAACATTCAATTATTACCAGAAGTATTGAGTAGCACATTTTCAGAATAGAGTGACTTACTGGTGTAATACAACTTTCACTATCTGCTGTATCAACTCTTGACTTCATATTCACCAATATTTCCTTTAATATTATCACACTAAATAATGTTTATTTTTATAATGCATAACAAAGTAAAAGATTTCAGAGTACTAACCACCTACAGAGGCAAAGTGATTAAGTGATATGTTTTACTTTCTAGTCTGTATTTGAGAAAAAAAATTGAGAATGCAGCAAAGTGCTTTTTACTTTTATGCACTGAAGTGCCGTGCAGAACTGTACTGCTTTATAAGTATATCTTTATGATTTAGAGCATTATGCCTACATAAATCCATAGAAGAAAAGACATGAAGCAAGCAGTTTATTATTGGTATACCAAGAGAAGAGTGCTTTCATGCTTATATTTTTAATTCAGACGGGCAGTTTCACTAACAAAATGTTGAAGGTCATTTTCTTCTTCCTCTTCCTTTTTACTTTGGTTTAGAATGTAATCTTTATTGGTATTTTAATTTTTTTTAATCAGGTCAATTTACCTTATTACACATTTGTGGAATCAGGTTACTGAGTAAATGACATCATGCAGGACAAAAATTAACAATAGCAATATCCCATCAAAGGCCTGATATTTGCATTTAAAGTCTTTTGGAACACAAATCTGTATTATTAACTCTAAGTCAGCAGTCTTAAATCCAGTCTGAATTTCTTCTTTAATTACCTGCAAAAGCGCATTTGAGTCTTTTTGAGATATGAACATTCATTTTCAAATCACAGAGATTTTTTCTTAGTCCTCAGGCAATCTGGCCTTTTGAAGTCTGTAGCCATAAAATCAAGACTAATAATTAACTGTAGCAATATGTTATCAATACTACAGAAAATACTAAATGCTAGAAAGGTTATTATGGTTACCTATCCCTGAGACACCAACGTAAATCCGGCCTTAAAAACTATCCCAAAACTATTTAATTATAGTTTGATTAAGAATGTATGATGATTATTCAGACTTTTCTTATTTTGCAGAGTTCAAGGGAAAGTAAAAGAACCATGGAAATCTTAGTGAAAAGCATGCAATGAACTTACCAGGGCCATTTTGCTCCTACTTTTTTGGTAAGAGCCAGTACAAACATTTCTCACCGTGCATTATTCAGTTACGTTGTTGCTATTGCTAAATACTGCTCACAACATACAAAGCTCAGTTGGTAATTAAAATTGCTGATGAAAAAACAATTTTGCCTTTGCTTATTTAAAAATATTTTTTATATATAGCTTATCAGCAGGGTTTCATTAATTTAATGGGTGTTTTTTAGAGCTGTGAACCTTTTGCTCAGGAAAAAGTTATACCAAACCAGAGATTGCCATCTCACTGTGAGTCAATTGCCTTGCAAGGTAGAAAAGTGCATTGTACATTATGACAATTTTTGCATCGTAATGCAGCCTCTCCTTCCCCAATGTGTGAAGTACATGAATACAGATGACTATGTCAATCAATTAATCAGGACTAATTATTGCTTGTTGTACATGATGTAAAATACCATAATCACTAATATTTTCAATTATTGCAAGACTGGGATATCTCTGGGCAGCCAGAGATAGACTTACAGCAGGAGATGCTGGACTGATGCATAGTGATGGTTTGTTCCAGTCATTGACACAGGAATGAACATGTGTACATCTGCCAGACATTCATGGAATGACTTGGCTTGGAAGGGACCTTAAGGACACTTTAGTTCTGACACCCCTGCCATGGGCAGGGACAACTTCCACTAAACCAAGTTGCTAAGGGCCCCATCCAACTTGTCCTAGAACACTTCCAGGGAAGGGGAATGCACAACTTCTCAAGGCAGCCTTTTCCAGTGCCTTTCCACCCTCACAGTAAATAATTTCTTCCTAATATATAAACCTACACTTCTTCAGCTTAAGGCCATTCCCTCTTGTCCTGTCACTCCAAGCCCTTGTAAAAAGTCCTTCTCCAGCCTTCTTCTAGGCCATCTTTAGTCTTCCATTACATTTAGGAGATTTTAATAAAATCTAACAGATAATATTTCACGTTGTTTCTTGAGCAATAAACAAAGAGTGCTTCTGTGTACAAATCACCTTTTTTAAATTTTTTTTTACAAGTAAAAAGAAGTTTTCAACTCACAGAAGGTGGTATCTGAAGTTTGCACATTTGACAATATGACAATTGACAATAAGATATAAATGTTCCAGTCGCTGAAATAAAGCTAAGGAAAATAAATTTCAAATTTCAGTAATTGCTTTTTTTTTTCATTTTTAAGAGAACTTTGATGATTCTTTTATAAAGTTTAAAATTAATATTATAAGATACACATATTCCATCCCACCACCAGATGTTCATGTAGGAACTGATAAACAGTAGTGACCTAGTCATCTACGTTATGACCTTACTATACCAAAGAGAATAAAACAGCACACTTCACACTGAAAGAAATTGGATATTTTTCAAAGATATTTTGGTTTGTCTGAAAACAATCCTGAAGAAGAAGTAACACTTCTGCCTGCAAGGTCGCTGAAAGAAAGCTGTCTAGGCAATTACAGTATGAGTGGGATGCTATTTTCAAATTAATTTGAAAATAAATTTGCCATTTTTCAGGATGGAGAGCCTGCCCTTTGAGGAAAGACTGAAAAAGTTAGGGCTCTTCTCCCTAGAGAAGAGAAAGCTCAGGAATAACCTCATTTTATGAAATACTTATTAATTTTTCCATTTATTAAGTATTCCAATACTTGAAGAGGACATAGGTTGTCCTCTCACTTTTCAAGGAGCCGCATTGAGAAGCTGATGGCCGATGGGTACCAGTTGCACTGTGGAGGGTTTCAACTTCACAGAAGTGTCAGAGACTGAAATAGCTCGTGCCCCAAACATTGATATAAAGCTGCAAACTGTATAAAAACCATTCCTCTCTAAAGGATGGCTGCCTAGAACTTTGGACTGAAATTCCGACTACTGATTAGATAAATGGAAAATCATTCTTCTACCACCAGGCCTAGGAAAAAACAAACAAGGCTGGGGGAAAGGCATCCAGAAGAGAACCAAACCCAGGATCCGTGCTGAGTCACCTCTGGCTGGATTTGGGGTGGGGGGCACCACAGCCCACAGAAGCCAGGTTTACACAGACCCACCCCCCCTGCCAAAACGAGGGCAAGGGGGAGGAGGTTTCAGGTGTGACCTCTGGTCAGGGGCATTGAGCCTATCCTCCCTTTCACAAACTGGCCCAGCTGTGGAACCCCCAACCCCACAGGCCAAATCCACAGGAGAGTCATGTGAGAGGCAGCTGAGGGGTTGTCATAAGCCATCAAAGACATTCCAAAGTGCTCCCCAGAGGCCTTGCACCACAGATCCAGTGTTGTAACAGATCCAGTCTGTTGCAAGAGACTGTCCCCTACTCCTGCCCAGAGGAGACATAACTGGGCATTGCCACCTGGCGTGAGCATATATTAACCCATCAGATTCTATGCTTTTTGGAGACCTTCACCATCAAGACCAGAAAATGAGGATCAATGGGATGCCATCAGGATCTATGCAGTGGTGATACTTTCTACCTAGTCTGTCTCCACCTCACTCACTCCATACTCATATCCCTCAAGCTCCTCTTTCCCCATTTCTTCCTGTCCCCTTTTCTTTTCCTCATAGTTACTATCAAATAAAATCCATGCTATTGTCACTGGCATATCATTTGCACCTTAATTTGGGGTGAAGAATTCCTCAATAATTTTAATAACTGGACTATAACAGGAAGAAAGAAACTTTTTACAATGGAAATGTTCATCCACTGGTACATGGTACAGTGTCCATCACTGGAGGTTTTCAAGATGCAATTGGACAAGGTCCTAAAGTAAATTCCTTCCAACTCAGAATATTCCATGATTCTGTGATCCTGTTTCTGTGATCCAGGCTTCCTTTCCAACAAAAGGTTGGATAAGACAATCTTTCAAGGTCGTTCTTAACCAGCACTGTTCTATGATTCTAAAAATTAAGACAAGCATGCTTGTAATTCCCCAGATCCTCCTTCCAGGCCTTTTTGTGGATGGGTGTCACGTTGGCCAAGCTCCAGTCATCTGAGATCTCCTTGGCAGATGATAAATTAAAAACAATATCTTGGTGGGGTCTTCAGTGACCTTGGACAAATCCCATCCAGTTCCACAGACTTCTGAGCATCTAGTTGTCACAGCAGGTCACTAACTGCTTCCTCCCAGATTGCAGGGAGTCTCTTCTGCTCCCTGTCCCTGACTACCAGCCCAGGGGGCCAGCTGGTCAGACTGGTTACCTTGAGGGTAACCAGTCTTACTGTCAAAGACTGAGGCAAAGAAGACATTAAATACCCCCGCCTTTTCCACATCCTTGGTGACAATGTTCCCTACTTTGCACCCAATGAAGTAATTGAGATTTTCCTTGGCTCTCCTTTTGTTGTTGATGTATTTATAAAAACACTTTTCACTGTTTTTCACAGCAGTGGAAATAAGCAATTTGGTATATTTACTCAACATCATTAGTATTTCCTAGAATGCTTTTTGGTTTTTTGGGGTTTTTTTATTTGAAACACTTTAGAAACTGATTAAATATGCCAAATATTCATTACAGGTGAGGTCTTTTAAGCTAGTTGGAATTGAATTTTTACCAGAAGTGCTGAGTTTTTTCCAGTTGCTAGAGAAGTAGTCTAGAAAACCAACTAATTCCACATGCCAAACTTGCTTATGGCTAAAATTTGGTAGGTGAATTCCCAGCAGCAAGAATTGTTTAACTTCTCTTTTCAGGTTTCTTCATGATATTTTTGGATTTGTTTGTACTTTCCCCTCATTGACCTAAGTTTGCCTTACGACTTTTTGTCAGCTGTTGAGTTCTTTAATAAAAGCCATTTCTTTTGTAGTGCTACAAAAGTCACTTATCAAATTACGAAGTCTTGTAAAGATTTGCAGCAGATCAAAAAGGAAAGCAGTCTTTAGATCAGTAAAATGTGATCCAACAGATGACACAACGTAAATAGGAACTTTCATAAACTATGTCGTACTCTCAAGTTTGCACAGAACTTCAAGCCTGACAGTCGGTATATTTAGGCGAAATCCTACATATATTAAAAAATTATTTTTAATCTTCATATTGAAAGATCTGTATTTTTCCTTTTTTTTTTTTTTCTTTTTACTTTTGAAAAGAACAGTCATGATAATTAATTACCTGGAAGAACCCACGCTTATTCAACAAATACTAGTTTCCAAAATATATCCTGTTCAGTGCAACTATTGGGTCTTTTAATGGCAATCTCAATATGTGGGCCTGTCTAGAATTTTATTAGCTTGTCATTAAGAAAAATATATCATTCTCCAGCTCTGCTGACAGTTATAAAAAAAGTAAAACAATCAATTATGTGCTTCAAATTTCGTTTAAAAATCTACACCATTGTATGGGCTAAACTACAGCAGTGTAAGTTTGGCCTGCATGAGTTAAAAGATTTTGGCGCCCAAATTTTTACTGTTAATTGTCTAAGCTCTTTAAAAATAGTTCACCAAAAGATATTTACCCAGCATCTGTTTTCTTTTGGGATTTACTTTCATACTAGAGATATTTCTAGCATCTTTTTTCAGTTTTTATTGTGAGGGTTATAATATCCATGGATTGTTATGGATAAAAAGAGTTGGATCAGTCTATTAACCTCCAAAATACTTAAAAAGTCTTGTGAGGTTCAAATCAGAAAGGAGAAAAAAGAGGACAAAAATGAAACATATGCAGGACAGCTGCTAGTCTTTCTTTCTACACTATAATTAACTAGATCAACAAAGATGTGAAAATTATTTGTGTATTTAGTTAGCTCCTCAGCGATTGGGAAGCTAGTAAGATTGTTCTATCATTGAATAGTTAGAGATATTGACAGTTGATTATCCTGGCAGCCAAAACAGGCTATAAAAATTTTTGATGCCAGTATATCAAAGTATACAGTCCAAGAACAAAAGAAACTAACTTCCTATTTTGGAATAAATGTTTACATATGTATTCATTTAGGAAATAATGGGCAAATAATAACATGTAGAGGTCCTCTCCTAAATTCCTATATGCACAACACTCTTTCCACTGTGAAATAATATACAAAATCTCCAGAAATTCATGTTTTGGCTTACATTTGATAATGCATTATCCCTGAATAACACAAAAATGTCCAAATGTTATCAAGCATTTAACCAAACAACATTAAAATTATCAGTTCAAAATGGCTTAATTTTACTGCTGATATTATCTACATAAAGTCTAATAACGGGAGGGGAGGGAACGTTGTCTGTTAAAGACTATTTTGTCAGTTTAGTAGCAAAATTGTGCAAAACTTTCTTAAATCATGACCATATTTTTCTAAATCATACCCTAATCTTGCCAGCAGAATGTGTGTTTTCTTGCAGCTCTGGGTTTGGCATAATCAGATGCCAACTTCATGTTCTTTTATTCTGCAAAAAATGAGATTTCCAATATGTACAGACAATTTTTTTAGCATAAAAACAAAGCTAAATGAACTAAATAAATAATAGGTTCCTGTGTTATGCTTGTCATACTTAATTTATTCAAATCCTGAAATTTAAACTAATTTTCTGATTTTTCATATCCATCTGTCAATTCACCCATCCATTTTTTACCTTTCACTTCCATGATATTTGAGCAGCCAGAATAAATTGCAAAGAAAATTGATGTAAACCAGTTCTGAGGTGTGCTTAATTTTAGCTGATTTAACTTCCTGAATTCTTAAGGCTACATTTTTTTAGTAGGACTATTAACAGCTCTCTGAGATTCGCATTTTCAACATAATTTCGTACAATGACATCATGCCGGCACTTATATATTTATAGGACAAGATTCAGTTCTATTTGAATAAAGACACACTTGCCTTCTTGGATTTCGCTTAATTTAATCAAATTGTGAATAATCTTATGTTTAAAAATAATAAGATCTCTTCCAGGCTTAGAAAGGCTAAATGGAGACTATTTCGCAAAATATGCAACAGCCAGCATAGATGCTGAAAGAATGCAGATAATTTTTCCTGCTGAAACTGGCTCTTGCCATCCAGACCTTTTTATCTAGAACTTCTTGCAAGACTTGAAATTATTAATTATAAATATATTCTGGAAAAATAGATCTGTCATCCACGCCATTGACAAACCTGGGATGGCTGAAATATGAAGACAGGAGGATTTCAACTTTCAAAGCTATCTCAATTGTTCTCAGTTTTCTCTCTGTGTATAATTTTTTACATCATCTCCCGATGATTCATTAATCATTGGCTATTGATTTCTCCCTTTCCACATCTTTGTTTTTAAGATGTCTCTATTCAAGCCACTGATTGTACAAAATAACAATCTAACTGTACAAGGAGTATGATTCAAGACAACCCAAGAAAAACAAAATAAAAGAAGGGGAAAAAACTACATAAATCCCACCAGGAATCTGGTAAGGGGAAGTCACTACCTGAATGTCTCAGGTGGAGACAAATTGGGGTAGGTCTAAGGTAAAAAGCTGAAGCAGTCCAAAAAACATTTGTAATGTCACAGTGCCAATTCACAATTGCATCATTAGTGTTAATCAGAAGCTGTGCTTTGTCATTATTGCTATTAGGAGTGCACATCTGGAATCTAGAGAGCAACAGACTCCAAGAAAATGAAAGTTGAGCTTTGGCTGTTATTTATGTCCAATATATGAGAAAATCTGGCAAGAGTTTTTAATATAGGAGGGTTCTTTTTCAGAAAAATAGCTTTCCTTTTTCTTCTCCTTGCTTCATGCTAGGCTGTGTCATCCATTAACTACAGATCCCTATGGCAGGACTGCATTCACTGTCAGTGGAGGAAGACATGCCTGTCTCTCCTTACTTTCTCAGAGAGGAGGGTAACTAATTGTTTGCTGCTTCACACACATCTCCACAGCTCACACATGTACTGACAGAGGTCTTGTTCCTCATTACCCTTCCCTCCATCCATACATTTTCCCAGTAACACTTTAGTCCTTAAGTACCAGCTAAAGAGGGGATTTAGCAATCAGTCATATTGCAAATGTAATTTTGGGAAATGTTGCCTTTCAGGGCATTTTTGAATTATACTTTTTCTTTTGGGGAACAGAATTAGATGCAGTTACTACTGAATAATCTTGTTTTACTGCTTCCTGTCTTATAGACTTTTATTATTGTTTTGTATGGACCAAATGAGACTAAATTCTAAAATTTATGGACGCGATATTTATAGTACAGAGCAGTGAACAAGCGTCAGGAAGCATCAGTTTTATAGGGGAATTAAGTGAGGTTGTTATAGCAAAATTTATTGTTTAGTCCATGAAAGCTCAGACTTGAAAGGTTAGGCCACAAAGTAATAAAGATAGAACATCACAATCATAATCTCAGTAAGCAGTATAACATGACTATAAAATAAAAATGGACAGAAAGTGACAGAAATATATAGGCATGGCTAATATAATTTCTAGTTCTATTAACTTTGTCTATGACTCTGGAATGTTATCACTGAATTATAGGCTGTCAGAAGTAGATTTCCAGGTTTCCTTCTTTCTTTTCTTTTCCTCCTTCCTTTCTTTCCCATACATTTCCTGAGAACTACTTTGAAAACAGTCTTAATATATATTGTCCTTGCAAAACAGAAGAGAGATCCTATAGACCATGGTAACAAGAGCCACTCTGGCCAAACAAGCAGAAAATACGGCCTCACAGCTTATCAGCAAAATTTATTGTGCCACCAAATAGCCTGCCTATTGCTCTTTATTCACCATAAGGCTACAGCTCTCTAACAGAATGTAAATAGATGTAAAGCAGTGATCAGGTCACAAGAGCACTTGGCAGCAAGGAAACCCAACGTAACAATAAATACTGATGTATAAAATCAAGTCCTGGATTTTTGAAAACAGCCATCTGCCAAGCCAGCATAATCCAGTGCTGTATAATGTTGACTCCTTCTTTAAGGATATGTAGTGAGTTAAGCAGCTAAATCATCAATAAAGTTAATGGTGTTCTCAGGGGACATACCTGCACTGCAGTTGCCTGTAGCTGCATTTACACTGAATTGTTGATGCGCCCTGAGGACACTGCAAGACCACATTCCCCAGCCACAAATCTTGTGTAGCTGTTGGAGCACCCAGTGGAGCATGGCAGTGCTCAGACGGCACAGCGAGATTTGCCATCTGGAGGGCATCACACCTCACACACTGTGTGGACAGTGCATGCTCCTGGACACCACCAGCTCAGAAACCTCCAACCTGGCCCCAGTGCCTGCCAAGCAGCATCACCTGCTACTAGGTCACGTACCAGGCTGAGCCCCATCATGCCTGAGTGGTGCCTCTCCCCCTGGAAACTCCATGATGGGTGTGGAATGGACCATGACTATGAAACACCTGCCTCAACAGCCAGAGGCATCTCATGGCCCATTGAGGACAGACTCCACACTTTTCAGTGAGAAATGGTAGGCTGCAAGAAATAAAGCCAGGTGTAAGGTCTGCCTGAGAAGACTCCTCTGTGGTGCCAATGCAGAGACGCAGAGTCAACACACCTGGTCACACCACAGCACCTGCTGTCAGCATAATTTGGAAAGAATTTTAATGTAGTAGTTATGCTAATAGTAAACTAAAAATAATAAAGAGATAATTTCGTATCACAATTGGTTTTAAGTGCAAATATACACACGCAACATATTTTGGTCGATTACCTCTTACACACCTATCATGGCTTTCACTTGCACATGCTACATTTCAGCCTTTCTACTTTTGGATCTTCAAAATTTTCGGGTAACTTTGCATAAGTCCAAGCTTTCTGATTAACCAATTAATCAGAAAGAACAGATATCATGGCAATGAGCACTTTGGTGACACACAGAGACCTGTACTCTCAAAGGCTGGTTGCCCCCTCTCACCAACACACCCAAGGCTGCCCAGTTCTGAGGCACATCAAGTCTAGAAGACAGTGACAGAATTACAACTTTGTTGTGTTCCTCCAAAATATTCTTGAATCATAGATAGATTAAAATACTTCCCATGGAAGTATTCAACATACACCATCTTCATGCTCCAAAAACATGAAGATTTATATTGTCTCAGACTGCATATTAATGAACTTACTTTTTGTGTTGAATAAAATATCAATGTTTATATTCATAGAACTGAGTATTTTCCTAATACAGACAGAAGACTGAAATTACTCACAATATCTTACATCCTGTAAAATTCAAGGAGGCTATGATTAAAAAATAATTTAATACAATATAGCAACAAGTCTCTAAATTCCAAGAAGTATTACTGATCTCAATATTACAAGCATGAAACATTTAAGTCATTTCTGTATCTTTTATCTGTGATGAAAAACTGTATTTCCTTTTTGTTTTATTGCCATCCTGATTGTCACGTCTGTAAGCTATGAGATAATATGCTGACTAACTAGAAAAACAATAGTTTTCATAAAATTTCCCATATAAGTACTGTCTGAAAGGGTATGAGGTGTATGTGATGTTATTCAAATTCTGTTGAAGTAACTTAAATGTCATTTAAGCTACAAGAGGAAAATTTAGAAACATGATTTAATATTTATCAAAAATTAAAACAACTATTTGTCTCTTTTGTCTTCTCTCAGGACTGCACAGAATGGAAAAGTTCTCTGCTATCAGCTCAGGAACTTCTGCAGAAGCAAGTGCACCCTCAGACCATGTGGCATGCCTGAGGAGCCATGAGAAGTTTTCACTATAAAATCCCTTTAGCTATGCTTATTCACAGCACCTACCAACACCCTGTATCACCTCATCAGCACTGAACTCTAACATGAGCTTCTGGGAAAAGAAAAAAAGACCTGGATTCTAGGTTAAACCAGCACAGCATAAGTGTGCCTATCTAGTACTCTCTGCTCCTAGATTTATCCCAGCATGTTAGCTGCTGATGGGTGATACTTTAAGTCTGTTCAGAGATCATGAGGTATGTGCTATTTGTGGTTAGAAAACCTGCAAAAATGTACTTGTTTTGCCTTTATGTGTTTGCTGTTACAAAATGTCAAAAGGCAATCTGTCATACACCATACTAACAATTAGTTGCATGAAAAATTATCTCTTCAGAGAGAAATATCAAAAAGCAACTTTATAATTAAACAAGGAAGATCGTTCCAATTTTGTTTTAAATTTCGTATGTTTATAAAGTCAAATTTTAAAAAATAGATTTACAGAAAATATTTATATTATATACTGATAATTTGTGCAGTTGTGAGTTAAATTGTCAAGATAAATAGACCCATGGGCAAATATTCAGCATTGCGGTTCAACTTCAGATTGTTTTTCTTCAATGCAAAAGCAAGGAGACATTTAATCATTATCCCCAAGAGACAAATAAGCCTCACATCTGTCGTCATAATAAAAATCAGACAAATTTATTCTAATATAATCATATCTTTTCAGGCTGGTCTTCTGCTGACATTAAAGATAAGCTTGGAGGAAGAAATGGATGGGTAGAGGAAAACAGAAATGGAGAAAAATCAAATTACAGAAAACAGGAAAGAAATTACCTAAAAATGCCAGAAACAGAGAGAGGTAGCATAAGCGTTCATCATATCTGCAGAGCTGGTTGAAAATTGCACCACAACTGTTTAAATGCACATGCATGTAAACTCTTCTGAATTTAAATTATATCTTTGCGAAAAGCATTCACTGCTGCAATGTCCTAGATATTGGCAGATTTTATTAAAACAGAGAGTATAAGGCACTTCTAAATATTTTTGCAAATTGGTTTGGTAAATCCTCCAAACTATTTCAAGATATTATTTCCTTTCTTCCTATTCATTAACACAATTTTTAAATAGAAATAAAATTTGCTTTTCACATATTTTTAACAAAATTATTTTAATTAGACATATTTTAGTGTTACCAACATTTTATTTTATTTTAAAATTTTTAAATTTTAAAACATTTTTATTTAAAAACATTTATTTAAACATTTTTTATTTAAAACATTTTTATTTATTTATTCATTGTAGAATGAATACTGGGCAAGAGAGAGACAGCAAACAATATGCAGCAGAATCTTGCTCTCCCCTGACTTGTGACACAGACTGTGATTCATGATGTAAATGTTACTGATAAAAAAGGCTTGCTAGTTTGCTTACATGTACTGGCTTATTTTGCTGCTTTAAATTATTTCAAAGAACATTTGCCCCAGGAGGTAAATACAAATCTCATCAGGAAATCTCTCTTTTTCCCTGCCCTCTTTCCCCTGAGTTATCCTTGCAAGACCTTTCTGGGAAACATGGGAAATAGATTCTTTAATTGATTCAATTAATTACTTCTATTTCATTAGTTGGTGATCTTTGCAACTCTCCTGCATAGAATGAAGGAGGTTTTCACACAGCAGTGCAAGGAAAATATCATGTTTAGAAACAGCTTATTGGAACTCACTAATTCACAAGCAAACCAACATTGAAGAAGTTAACTTGAAGCTTAGTTGGACTGGAAAACTGCACTTTCTGGGGCAGTTTCACTCTTACACGCTTTGCCTCCAGGATGCTCCAGGTTCACAGATGGGCCGGCACGGAGCCATGCCTTCTCCGTGAACGTTGTCCAATGCAGAAGGCCCTTACAGCCTTGGTATATCCACTTCCCACTCAGCTCACCCCCTAGGGGTAAGCATATTGTGCCAAAAGCATGGGCAGTGTATTTCACTTTCAACTCCTCATAGATGCTGTAGGTTTTGAGCTGGTGTAAATAGAGCTAAAGCAAGCTCAGGTCTCCTCACAGAAACATGCAGACATCCTGAACTAGGGACTATCCCTCATCTGACACTGTCTATCCCAAACCTGAATTCATTTTTTATAGTCACAGCTTGTAAGAAAAGTGTGAAGGAGAATCCATGACCAGATAGACCTGAGAGAGAAGGCCACATGAACTCCTAGGCCCTAGACAAGGAAACACTTGTTCAAAAGTGTGAATTACCTCTTAACATCCATGTCTGTAATGGTAGAAGAAGCTATCTGGTGAAATATGGTGAAAGTATGAAATGGTAGTGCAGAAGGACGAGAGTGGAGGGGAAAGCTTTTTTATCTACAGGACTCACTTGGAAATTATTCCTGTTAAAGAGTGACTGACTGACTAACTGACTGACTGAGGTGCATGCTCTGTAAGTACAGAGACAGCCTTTTCATGAAGAGACCCCTTACTCACGACATGCCTTACTCACTCCATGTTATTTTAATGGCATGAGGTTTTATATAGGTGGAGCTTTTGAACTCAAAAGATGTGTCATTGCTCTTCTTCGGGTTGAACTTAGGCATATCCCTTCCTAAGTGTTTGCAGATGTAAAGTTGTCTTTCACAAGCAACTGACACCTGTAGTGAAATCTTTATCTGTTTTTAGGAAAATGACTACCCCTTCTTCTCAAAATAATTATCTCAGAAAAAAACTTATATCAGAAGAGAACCACTAACCAGTACACACTGGTCAAAATCTGCCACACTGTCTTCTCACAGGAAAAAACTTCTTACCCAGAGCAATTCCACAGAGGAACACTTTGCAGTCTTCTGTAGCAGAACACATTCTCTTTGAATGCAGTAAAACGAACAGACAGATCATAAATTAGGAAGATTAAAATACCCAGTCCTATATTTTCTCAAGTTTGACCCAAGAACTGTAACAGGAGAACTTTTGCATTTTCTGCTTCTCTTTATTCTCCATGCCAGCAATATTTTTTTAAAACTACATAAAAGCATTAGTTACAAGCACTGCTTTCTCTTTACAGTTGTTTTGAAGTCCAGAATACCACTACTGAGTGGTGTACTTGATCAATTCTTTTCTGTCTCATCACTTAAACATGATTGTTTCAGATAAGCAGAATTTATGGCAAGAGAACTAAAACCCAGAAATTGTTCACTGAGTTTAGATCAGATGTAAATCATCTCTCTATCATCTCTCAGATACAACAATTACAATCTTATTTCAACATCCAAAAGTATTGCAGCTACTAGCAGTAGATGATGAGGAATAGTTTTGTCTCCTCTCTCTGTGTGAAGAACTTAGGCCAGCTATTCTGTCGTAGGGTGGCTATGGGTGGGGAAGAAATCTTTAATGTTTATGGGCAGCATACATAGGAGCTCCTTAAAAGCTACTGAAGCTACTTCAGTCTTCCAAAAGGGAAACACAAAATTATCCCACACTATGAAAATATAATCATCATCCAAGCAAAGTTTTAAATCAGCAAAAAGAAATTATTGTCTAATCCAACACAAGTAACCATTTCTTTTTCCCACCTTCTTGTCATCTCAGTCTCCCTACTGTCTGGGTGCTGCCTCAGTCACTTCCATGAGCTGTCAACTGCCTTTTATTGAGGACTGTTTCTAGACATATTATCTGCTGTGAGACAGAAAGGCTACAGAACCCGTTAGAACTTGCTATTGCAAAACAAGACCCATGTGAGAAGAAAGAGCATTAAAGCTGGCCAAAAGGAAACAAAACATTTGGATACAGCCTGGTGGATGAGAGGAGGGATACACTCACTTGTGCCAGTTGCTGAAAGGTCTGTGCATTAACTACAGTGATATGAGCCGGAGGATCGCATCTGGCAGTGCTGCTGGGAGTATTCTCCTCCAGTGTACATTGTAATGGGCATTTGTAATGTTTAATTACATTGACAAGGCATGCACAAAAGGGACAAGTACACAAGCAGACACATAGCACTGAAATGGAAAACCTAATCATTAAAGCAGAAAACATTATTTTGAAACAGCTATGGACAGAGATGAATGATGCTGCTACAAGCCTCAGAAACATACCACCTTAGCTAAGTGACAAAAATCACAGCTAGAAAGGTTAGATGGGGGAAGAAAACATATTTGTTATTCTGTTTCATGCTAGACAGTGTTTTTTCAGGGTTAATCATTCAATCATATTTGGTCAGAATATTCAAAACAGTATGTCCTCCATTTTGAACTTTCAGATTAGATGTCCCATAGTATAGAAGTTAACCTGTGATAACAAAAACCATCTCAGGTGAGCTGTTTCTTCTCCCCAATGATTCCAACAGCGATTTGGGGTTTTAGTTTGCCATGTTATGTTTTTCTCAAGTGCTGGAAAGGGCATCCTGTCTAAAAAATTATCTGTGGGACTGGGACATTATGGAGGAGTGATAGGGAAGATGACGTACACAAGTCTGCAGAAGGAATGAAAGATGCTCAGTGAATTGTAACAGCCCTTCATCACTTGCCCATGTCTCAATTGTTAGAGCTGATGTACTTATAAAGTTCATTCTCCTTCTAGAGATAGAATGTGCAAAAGACTGTGTGATAAGTAGTCCAAAGTAACAAATGCCAGTTCACAATTTCAGGGCTGGTTCAACCTCTTACATAAAATTTTATATCAGATAGGCAAAAGAGGGATATGGAAAAAAAAAAAACAAACATGCAAAATAGATTGCTGAAATTTAAAGACGTGCAATAAACAGATTTGCAGGCTTCTTATCAGAGCACCACACAGTACTGGAATAAACTGAGATACCTCTGGAAGGTACACTTATTGTAATATTTCCAAAAACTGTTAGATATATTGATGTTTATGAGAGTGGAGTGTCACTTGTCAGGCAGTGTTAATTGGATAGTGATCAAAGGGGTGCTGATGTCTCAATTTAATTTCTTATTTTTGCAGGCCACCATTTCATATGATTTTAGGATTGGGCATATCTGTATTTGAATGTTCCTCACCATATCAGGCA
Source organism: Hypocryptadius cinnamomeus (assembly GCA_013400635.1). Classification (NCBI taxonomy): domain Eukaryota; kingdom Metazoa; phylum Chordata; class Aves; order Passeriformes; family Zosteropidae; genus Hypocryptadius; species Hypocryptadius cinnamomeus. The sequence continues at coordinate 1,608 of VYZP01004153.1, read as the reverse complement.
TCCTGAGGGGACTAGGCCAGCAAAATAAAACACTTGATTACATTTAGCTGATTTTTGCATAATGCCATCTGTTGGAACTGGGTTCCCATTATTACCCTTCCTTCCTGATTTGTTTTCCTTTTTCACCTTATTTCTCCACTTTTCTATCAAACTAATCATATATTCTGGCTAACAAAATTCTGGTTTATCTTGCCAAGGAAACTGCTCTTGTTGTAACATTGCCAAGAACTACATTGTCTTAAGCATTCTAATCTTGCCACAGTTTTGGCAAAAGTTAGAGTAGCTGATAGGACTGTCTATCAGGCCCCCAATGATACAATTATAAACAAATCCCAAAGGCTGGTCACAGTTTTCAATAGAAATGACTAATCCAAGGCTGGCAGCCAAATCATCAAGCTTTCTGCCATGGTATCACCTACAATGCCTTCTATTCCTCAAAGCTCTTGCATGCACAGTCCCCTATGCTGGCAGAACACCTGTGTTTCCTACTTGGACAGCCTCCTGATAGCTCTCTCCTTCACAGTCTGCCCAGCTGGTAAATGCTCATATTGCCCATTTCCTCACACTGGTTATCTTTGGACAGTCCAGCTGCCTTAACTCCCTGGGCACTTACCTTTCTGGGCTACTGAGCTTCCACAGAGACCAGCTTTTTTGGATACGCAGCATTCCAGCTGTCCTTCTCATGGGACAAACTAGAAATTGAAAGGTACTATACTACTAGGAAACAGGATAATAACTTTATTGGTGGACCCAGCTAATACAGAATCAGGTGCTTGCCCTGTAAAATAGGAAGGCAAGGGCCATGAAAATATTTTCCATGCCTTTCATTCCTTTCCCACTATTACATTTGGCTTTGTATATATGAACTTTCTGATGAGACTGATGTTCTGTTTACCAGCCTGGCAACAGTGTATTTGTACTCAGATAATCCACTGAGATAACCTTACCCATAAAGGAGAAAGGAGTGATAAGTACAATCATGGAAAAAAAAAACCAAACTTGCTAGAAAGGAATTTGGTTGAGCTTGCCCAGCAATGTGATGTATTATGAATTCTTTTAATTTTACGTGCTAAAGTTTGCACTATTCACAAATTTTTTTAACCTAAATTTAAATTAATGTATATCTAACACGAGAAACCCTTAGCAATATTTTTTTTAAAAATTAAAGTTGATTTCCTTCTCACCTGTATATTCTATTTGCAATTTTGAATTGAAATATAGCTCATCCATGCTCATTTTTGCCATCTGTTCTAATAGAATAAGTAAAGGATTAGATTATTAACCTCGGTAAGGTCCTATATTGATCAGCTATGGGACACCTGACAGGCAGATTTCACAAAGAGTAGCTGAGAGACAGAACAT
>VYZP01004152.1:0-22721 GCA_013400635.1 Hypocryptadius cinnamomeus | reverse complement strand
TCACAATGGCAAGAGTATAAGATCAGGTTTAGTTATAGCTACAGGGAAAGAAGAAATCCTCATAAGGTCATTTTGGCATTTGAACATATTTCAGTGCTGATTCTGATTGATTGATTTGTATGACATCAGTTCTCAAGCCAGGAGCAGAAAAAACTACGTCAAAGACATTTTTTCAGCTACTTCTGCCTGAATATGGCAGAAGGATTTCTAATTTGGTGAAGGTGTCTAATTTGGTGTAAAACAAGACAACAAAAGGGGGAAGAAAATAGGAGTGCTACGTGGTTGCTTTTATGAATTCATCTAGGTTCAAACTGTAGGCACTGGTTTTGCAGGAAGAATGTTACAGTAGAAGAGAACCCAGTTCCAAAACATTGCAAGTTTTGGAAGTCCAACGTGAACTTTGGCAATATAACAAGTTTCTTTGTTCCTAATTTTCCTACAAATGCAGGTAAGGAAGCCACTTATTTACACAGTATGACTTACACAACCAATGATAGTGTTAGGCCTTTTACATTACAACAAATTACATAATTTAGAAAAACTATCTGACCAGAAACACTGTAATTTCCTGGGGTTCCTCGTGTGGTGTTTGTACTGCCTACCTACAAGAGGCCTCAAACAACTGATAGCACTTATTTTCCTTTACAGGTCCTTTCTCTGATGTCTGAGCTTGCCTCTGTGGGCACTTGCCCTGTGAGGACAGGCAGCAGAGAGAGAGGGGAGTGTAATCCCCCTCAATTATGGTTTCAGCAGGGTGACGCTAACTGCTAAGCCCTCTTTCCAGTAGACAGCAGGGCTTTCCATAGATGATGCTTGCCCTGTTGAGCAATTTGGATAGCAGATTTTGTATCCTATCTTCCGGGTTTAATCTCAGCCACAAGCAGCACATGCTGCTTTCACTCCTGAAACTCTATTAAGCCAGTCTTTGTGTCAAGTTAAAATGCAAAATTTTGGTGATACAGAAACTTGACCTAGGGAGAGGAAAGGGACAGCTAATGAGATTGTTCAGCAGAACATGGAAAAGATCAATTTTTAATTTTCCAGTGTAAATCACTGTGTCCCCAGAATCCTTTTCCGTTTTGCCATGCACTCTCCAGTCCCTTTTCTCCCTCTCTGCTACCTTCTGCTATCCTTTTTCACGTGTCATCCATCTGATTTAGTCTTTAAAATGCCTTGACTCAGGACACTTACTCGTTTATTTTTCTGTAATATACTGCAGATATCCAAGTTTTATTAAAAAACAGATTTTAAAAACTTTAAAAATTAGGTTGGTTCATGTTTTCATTATAAACTTTTAAACAGACTTCAGTAAAAACAGCACAAGATGAGAGACAAAGCCAGGAACAGGACTTCTGAACTCCTTTGGTTCAGGCATCTGGGGTGGGACGGAGAAAGTTTTTAGCAAACCCAAAAAATTCCATCCTGAAGTGTCATCACAACAGATTCTCACTTTCACACTTCCAAGGCAAATGTCTCTCTTTAGTATATAAAAACTCAGAATGAGCTTTGATAGGACTTACCTGAGAAAACCTTCCAATAAACTTTCTTGGGTAACTGCACATAACTCTTTTAACATTTACATAAGCACTCCACTGCACTTACAGATTATTACAGAAATTATGGGGATTTCTACCCTGAATAACAACACAAGGAAGCATTGTGTTTGAACTGCTAAACAGCAGTTTAACGTACAAGAACATCTTGTTTTGATAGTTTGTATCTTGTTTTGATATTTGATGCACTTTGCCATTAGACATTCCTGCCTGTCTTCTGCCCATGCAACTCTGCTGACAAACACTGCTTGTACAGCCCTTTCTTCATTAAATAAATAGTTAAAGGAATAAAAATAAGATTTAAAAGTTTTCATTATGTCATTATTGCATTACAGCATAAAATGTGTACATGCTCCTTAACTGTCCATTTACAGTCCTATAAATGCCAGCCTTGCCAGAGATCTACATGCTACAGCTGTAAGTGACAGAAAACACTTACTGTTGGAGCTCTAAGAAGCAGATCCATCTGTGTGTAGGCATTGGCTTCCGAGTCATTCCATGCATTGAGGGACTCCACAGTTTTGGTGCTCTTGGTGTCCTCGGAGGGAAAAAAGACCCCCTTCTGAATGGGCTGATTATTCAGGTGAACAAAATCTAAGCAAAAACCAAGAAAGAGCTGTCCTCTGAATTTAAGTTAGCCACTTTACCTTTGTGTGTGTGAAGCAGGTTATTGGATTCTTTGGAATGGTGTGAGATCCAGTGCAGAGTTTCTCACTAGAGCTTCAGATTGCTTCAGTCCATCATCAGCTCAGCAAAGGGCAGCAGCAGCGGCTTCCATTTAAATACGGGAGAGGGCAGAGTCTGCACATGCCCAGTTTGCAGCTTGTTCCATCTGATTCCAGCTTCACTTTAATGACAGTATAAAACTGATGCTCACTTGTAAGTGCTGGTATCTCTGTTTTGCCTTTGACCAATTTATGTCTGAATTTTAATGCTATTGCCACTATCTCTGTATGAAGACAAAGAAGTTAAAAGGTGGAGTTCAATCTGTCTTAAATATACAGTTCTTTTTCACCATATTGGTGAGTTATTTTTTGTAGTCTGCTTTTAAAGAAGATGCATGTGTACAGTTCTGCTGAAATTGTCAGAACTCAAATAGATTCTGATATTGAACAATGTGCTTGTATGCACTTCTGCCTTGTAGAATTAAGGTCATGGTTGTTGGTCTACTTCTAAAAATAAACAAAACATAGGGATAAAACCTGACATCATCCTTTTCTGCTCTTCAGTTAAAAAACAAAACAAAACAAAAAACCCCACACAATACCTTAGGTAGAAAACAGAAAATATCCATCTGTTTCAACAGTTGCCAGCTTTCTTTTCAGTTGTGTTTAGGTAAAGTACACATGAAAGGATTCTCATTCACACAAATCTGGCTTTACATTCCACTGTACAAAGAGATGAATTGCTATATTCCCAGTTGAAGGCCCATTACTGTTGTAAAGTGAAGTTTGATTGCAACAGAGAATTAGGCACAGTGTGTGAAAAAGCTCTTGTAGCAGATACTGCAGCCTAAGTATCACAGAGTTTAGGCCTTCCACCCACTGTCCAAATGACCCTGATGCAAGCTATTAGCTTCACTGCAGCTGGTATTAAAAATAGATGGTGTGAACTGTTACTGGAAAGCCTTTGTGAGAAGTCTGTGTTAGTAGTGGTGGGAACTGCATTCCCCCGGCTCTGCACATGTACCTTTCCTTAAATGAGCACCTACAGTACCTAACCATAAACTGAAGGATTGCATTTCTTTGTGTGAATGGGAGCTGCAACTCTAATGAAAGGCACTCACCTATAGTGTTGCAGTTTCCCTTGATAGTCATTTAAGGAGAGAAGCAATCCTTTTGATAGTCATTTAAAGAGAGAAGCAATCCTTGTTGTCACCAGGCCGCTGAATATTAACCAACAGAGATGCTTCTTAAACTCTTCAGGCTCTCAAACCATGACACCCTAAGAATAATTATTAGCAGGTCCATTGTGAAAGGCAGAGAGATTTTTTTGAGTGTCCCTGCTCTGTAATGTTGGTAGACACAACCAATCCAGATTTAAACCAGCTGTGGCAGAACTGCACCCAGAGGTGGCTGATCTACTGACTAGTTTCACCTTTGCCAATGTCTGAGATGCTATGGTCACTTTGTAGAGTGTGCTTTGCCCTTCTTCTCTCTGTGTGACATCAGACACATGAATATCAGGGCAATGGTGGATGTGACATTAATGTACAAACTTGAAAAGACTATTAATGTGAGCTTCAAATCCACCCCTCTGTGCATGCCAGAGCTTGCACCATAAGGATGCTGCAGCAAAAATTGGTGTTGGACATTTTAGGGGACAGGACCTTTTTGGAAGATAATTTTGGATGTTAGTACTAGTCAGGAGATGTCATTACAGAAAAACACAATGTGAAGCTGGCAAAGGCTTGTACAGTCTTCAAATGAAGTTTATCAATGAGTAGAGCAGAAAGTACAGAAATGATTGATGTGCAGAGAAATGAGACAATGGTAGGTCTCCCGTGTGTGAACTGTGTACTCAAAGGAGTTGCACAGTTACATCCTGATCTTGTCAAACTGATAAGACAGAGTTTCAGACATACAGTCTTCAAAACAAGCATAAATACTAGATCAGATGTGATCTTTGACTTGATATTCTCATTTTCATTGCTTAGATCCTCTTAGTTTTCTGCTTTATGTCTTAGTTTTGGACAATGCCAACACTCAATCTGTTTACATACATCTTGTACATGCAGTTTTCCTTTTCCCTGAATCATAAATGACATTTTTCTTCCTTCTTATTTCCTCTCATATTAACAAGTTACTGCACTGAAAATATTTCATTTACAGTTAGCCTGGGAGCACCAACTTTTTTGGCATTTTTAGGGGAGCCTATAATATGTTTGTCAGAGTAATCAAATCATAGAATAAGTATATATTTTTAAAGTAAATTAGACATTATAGAAGCTGTCTTCCTGCTTCATTAGATTTGGTGTCGATATACACACCTTTGCAGAGGGATTACTTTGATTAGTTCAGCAGTTCCTGAAAGCATATTATGAAAGAATATGCAGTGTAAAGGAGGGAAAGAAAGTTTTCCCACTGGGAAGCAGATGCTAGTCCAAAGAGGGCTACTCATTTGCTATCCTTCCTTAGCTCTAGGACTCTGCTTCTCTACATGCTAGGCTCTTGCAAGCTAGGGAAACTATTTCTGAAAATGGGACCCTAACACTCAGATTCATGGCCAGTGGAGATGTTCTCATACGATGGTAGTTGTGTGATCCTTTATTATGGCCAATTGCTTGAGGCGATTCAGCTGCCCTGTTTTATGTGGGATGACTCCACTTCCATGGAAGGAGAGGAATCATCCTACAACTCTACAAGGTTTGAAGCATGAGGCATGCCATTCTCTGTCCCTAGGGCTTAGGGAGTCAAAGACATGCAGCAAATCACTCACAAAACTTCTTTTCTCTCAGGTTTTCTTTGCTTTACATGCAGTGCTAAACCAGAGAGAACAGTTCTAAGTATTCTGTTGAGCAATAATTGTTTTTCTTTACAGTTAAGGTTATTTCACTTGAAGTTAATCATAACATTAGACTTGTGGATCAGGAGGGAAATTTGGCCTCTCTCTCTTTCCCTTGTTTATTCTCTACCAAAAGCTTACCTCTGTTGTATTTCTGGGAAGCCTAATGGTGAAAATGTATCAGTTTATGACCCCAGGTACTTTCCAAAGGCATCAGCTCATTCTAAAGCTTTCCAGCATTTCTGCTACAAGTTCAGTGTGTGAAACATGCAGAAAGTTCACCTGGCTTATGGCCCAGGTCTGAATTGCCCTCCAGTAACTTCTAGAGAAAGGAAAACCTGCCTAGCATTAATCTCTCAGAATTTTGTCACATTGAACTATGGTGAGAACAGCCTTCCCACCTTGAGAGTCCTGTTTTCAGCTGGATGCCAGCTGCCTACCAAGCTACTCCATCCCTCCTCCTCAGCAGGATGAGGAGGGAAGGAGAAAATAAGATAGAAAAAACCTTAGGCTCAATATAATGGCAATTTAATAAAACAAAAGCAAAGGCTGTGTGTGGAAGCAGAGGAAAAGAAAATACTTATTCTCTACTTCCCATCAGCAGGAGTTGGCCAGCCAATACCCAGGAAGCAGGGCCTCAGTAGGCACAGCAGTTATCACAGAAAACAAACATTGTAATAGTAAATGCCCCCTGCACCCTCCTTTCTCTTAGCTTTCATTGCTGAGCAGACATCATAATGACATGGACTATCCCTTTGGTCAGCTGGATCTGCTCTCCTGGCTATGGCCCTGCCAAGATCTTGCCCACCCCCAGCCCACAGGCAAGGGGGGAATGCTGGAGAGGCAGCATTGCTGCAGTGCCAGCACTGCTCAGGCACCCCAAAGCACTGGGGTGTGAGCAGCACCTTTCTAGGTACCAGCACTGCTCAGGCACCCCAAAGCACTGGGGTGTGGGCAGCACCTTTCTAGGTACCAGCACTGCTCAGGCACCCCAAAGCACTGGGGTGTGAGCAGCACCTTTCTAGGTACCAGCGCTGCTCAGGCACCCCAAAGCACTGGGGTGTGAGCAGCACCTTTCTAGGTACCAGCACACACAGCTCAGGGAGGACAGAGGTGTCAGAGTGAGCTCTGGCTCAGACAGACCCAAGGCAACCTCTTGCTGCTGATAATTTACTTCTGTTCACAGTTTTTTATAAATTACAGGCAAAAATAGCAGAAGGACCACAGACTCTGGGACCCTTCCAGGAAACCGAGAAAATTGTCTAACAGAAAAAGGGAAAGATAATGTCTGGATAAAATTTAATTAAAGTCCAAATGAGTATAAGATTTCTTTCACAATGATGGGAAAAGAACTCATTTTCCTCTTCTTTGGCTGGGAGCTGTGGGGGGAATTAGGTGTTAGCTTATCTCCAGGAATACAGGGTGCACTGCAAGAACAGGTAATCTGCTGCCTACAAGATAAACAGACTGCTTTTGGGAAATACTGGGAGAGTTAGAAGACCAGGGGCATGGTCAGCTAGGCATTAATGACTTTGAGGCACCTTTACAAAGGCTCACCTGAGCTTCTTTAAACTTTCTGAAAGATCACCTAGATTTCCAAGGCCAGCATAAGGAAAGAAGAACAGACTACTCAGCAATGGGAAAGGTGAAGTTCCACTTTTCTTTGAGTGCAGACACACGTCTGGGATTTGAGTTACCACAAAGGAGGCATTCACAAAACAAAGTTGTTTGGTATTGTTAATAAGTTGAGTGATTGTATTTTTTTCCTGATTGTGATGTGGGGAATAATAGCAACAATTCCTGAAAACATCTTGGCGAACACAATTCTCAGTGCTCAAAATATGTTCTGCTCGCCCTCTAGACGCGTTATGTTATCCTATAATGAGGATAAAGGGAAGAACTATCGATTTTTCATTTGTGTGTCCATTTATTTGCAGTGTCTGCCTTTCAAAAGGCAAAATCACACTATAAAATCTGAGTCCACAGAGCCTTCCCCACCCAGCTGCCCCTGGATAGTGTGAGACCTGGGTATCTCGTTTGGCATTGCTTCTCAGTGGCTGCAACATCTGAAAACATGTTTCTCTCAGAAGCATTTTTAGGGCCCTGTTTTTGTACTGGTACCTGCAACAACTATATCTGCTTAGATATGCAGGTGAACACTGGTTGCTCGTTTTACACAAAACTCTGTTTTCAACCATCTGTGCTCTTTTTGCCTTTTAACAGCTAAGATCTGTCAGAGGGGAGCTCTCCCACTTCTTAGCTGTTCTCAGAGAGTGCACCGCAATTTTGGCACCCCAAATAACAAGACAGGGAGAGAGCTGTGTAATATATATCTTCTGTGTTCTCTATTAATCATAAAAATTAAATTTAGTTCTTCATGCCTGCAGCAGCTTAGCAAGGGGACAGGAGGCAAGAAGAGCCTTTGTAAATAAAATTGTTAAATTGAATACCAAGTTCTGTATGGCCTTTCATAGGAGCATACTCTTGGGACTCCTCAAAGATCAATAGACAAAATAGAAAACAGTAAATCAAATCAACATGGTTTCTATTGTGTTGTAGAAGTGAATAATTCACCTCATGGGTAGTTCTCATTTTGTAGGGTAGCCAAGATGTATGGTGAACAGCAAAGGCACAAACTCTAGGGTGCAGCCTGCAAGCTCTAACTCTGGGCTGTTTAGCCCCAGAGCAGGAGAGGGAGAATCCCAGGGCTGGGCCACGTACAGAAGGGCCAGACCAGAAAGGATGGTTTAGAAAAGTCAATTCAAACACAAGATTTTTTCTAATACTTAACAAAACCAAAATCTTTTCCACTGAGATGAAAAGATTCCATCAGTGATCTCTTCAACAGTCTGAATGTAGCCCTGTAAATGGCATTAGGCAGAAAGTCTGTGGAAGGCACAATCCAGCAGCTTCTCTGCCTGAGTTCCCCCAGTTGTGTTTCCAGCTTCCTCTGGGGGTTCATGGTTTCAAGGGCAGCTAGCTTGAAAAGCTCAGCCCACCTCTGTTCCCTCTCGTCCTTCCTCACAGAATCTGAACACAAAGTAGTTGCACAAAGAGTTCTCAAAACCAGCCAAGTTGGATTTTCAGTGTCTCCAAAAAAAGCCTTTTAACCCTGATTTGTGGAGTGAGCCCTCAGATTCATCCTTCCCTGTCTCCTATGGCTTAACCTCTTTGCAAAGCCTACCCTTCTCCAAAGAACTCTGGTTAGCCAAACTCTTTTCAAACAGTTTCAGCTGGAAGCTTCCCTACTTCCAGTTTCCAAATAAGACCTCTCACCTTCTCACATGTGTGAATTAAAGCCGATTGTGCTGGTGCAGCATAGTGCCTACTGTTGGCAGGAAGAAATCATATTTAAAAAAGCAATTGAAAAGTCGCTGTATCATTGCAGAAAAATGCCTCATCTTTTTGACAATAATTGGATACAAAACTTAAAGAAAATTTCCCTTGGCCCTTAATAAACCATGTCTCTATCACATACAAGTCAGTCTACAGTGGGCTGAAATGTGGGATCAGCATATGGTGGTGTCGAAGCTGCTTTGTAATTTTTGCTGAAAGCAGGCATTATGAAAGATTTGCTCATGCAGAGATACAGCAGAATTGTGTGTTTCCCAGCTACTATACTATGCCAATAAGAGGAGGATTATTGACAGGGAAGGGGCGAGAAATAAAATTGCAGAGAAATTGTATCACACATTTTCCCCCTGCTGAAATGCTGGCTGCCACTAGAGGTGCACACAGGGCCCGTGGCAGACAGCAGTGCCAGGATTTGGTCAGCACTGGCACAGAACTTGTACTGCTTACAGGAAGGACTACTAGGACTGTTTGGTTTTTGATTGTTGGGTTTTTACTCCCATCTGTTTATGTGGTAGTTACCTATGAAATATACAGAACTCAGTGGCTTGAGCCTCTTGTGGGAGGGGCTGCAGAAATATCTTTCCAGGTAAGACAGAGGACAGTAATGGAGAGAGATCTCTGATGAATAGACTAAGGAAAGATTAACACTATGAAGCAATTTTTACCCACACACAGCAATCAAAATTTAAACCCTGGTATTTGAGAAATAATCGTTCATGATAACCAGAGGGGAAACAAAGTGTGACATCACTTGGTATTAAAGAATTATCATTTTTCTCCTTAGATAATAGCACTATTGTCCACAAATTATCTGCAGAGAATACATTTGCTGCCCTGATGGCTATACAATTACTTTTTCTGCCACACAAATCTTGTCTTACAACATCTCTGTGAAAGCAATCTTACAATTTCAAGTAATACCATCAGTGGTTATGTAGGTAAAAAAAAGCAAACCACAACTGTCAAGTCATTGGTGGGAGAAAATTCTGTTGGTGCACTAATAAGCAGCAGGCATCTCAAATCTCAGTAGTTCCCAGCCATTGCAGGTGCCCTGTTCTGCTGTTCTAGACTGCACTGTGCCCAGCACTTTCAGGAACTAGAGCAGGATGAGAAGGAAGAAACACACCACTCGCTAACATCACTGAATTTTCAAAATCTTATGTTTGAATTGTTTCTGAAAAGAGCCTATAAGCAAGTTAAAATTAAAATTGCCAGAGAATATTTTAGCTGAGTGTGTAAGAAGCTTCAGTGTCCTACACAAGACAAAAGAGCCAGCAGTAGCCTGCACCAAATTCTGATTCAGCTGCAAGTGTGTACAAGATTTGGGCAGGATTCTGTAATGGCCAGTGAGAACAGAGACATTATGAGGAGTTTGTCCCTGCTACAACTTGAAAGTCTTCACACAAAGTATGAAATCAAACAGACCCAGTGCTTAAGCTGGAGCAGAATGCAGTGCAGATACACTATCAGAGGTTCTCAGTGTACAGAAGTGTAAAGCCATATGTCTGTTTCTTTATAAACTCTTCTGCTAGGGCTGTCATCCAGCCTGTTATCATTGTGAACTGATTTCCTAAGTGTCCACACAAGGCCTCTAAATGAACACATTCTTCTTTGTTTAGCTCTGCACTGTGGCCTTTATTAATACCTACTCTGCTAAATGCCTCCTCTGGATCCTCAGTGACTTCTGTTTCAGTTGCTACGACATCCTTTTACTCCAGACTTAATCAATGGAAAGTACAGGACAGTTATCACAAGTTTGCAGACAGGATGCAAGTGTGCAAGTGAGACAGTGTACAGCTTAGTCTAAGTCCCTTACATTTTGATCCTGTCCTCTCCCAGCTCCCTTCTTTAGCTGTTGTTGCCTTGCACCCCCTTATTTGACAACCTTCCACCCTTCTTTTCTCTCAAATCAGATATATATTCTGTTTTTCACTTTTAAAAGCCTTGAAAGAGTCTCTATCTCCATCTTAGCTATCATCTTTCAGACAGCTCTGGCTTGCCAGCTCTCTCATCCTGTCAGCCAGTGATGCCCATTTCCATCATTCCCTGAAGAGTTTCCACCATGCATGGTTTGCTTGTCTCCATGCAGTTCTGCATGCTGGTGCCAGTGGCAACAAGAGACATTGACAAGAGCTGGCTGCAGGCACACCCAGCCTGCTGGCCATGTTGACACCACTGATCTATAGTGTCTGATTTTATCTGCCCCTCTCCTGCCAGTACACCTTCATTTCTTGTCTCCTTGTACTTTGGTAACAAGCTCTTTGGAGCAGAGACTTTTTATTCCACGCTGGGATTGTGTTTTGATTTGCCTAACATTTCTAATAAGTATTAGAGCAATGCAAATGTAGTAGGACTTCCATTTTCTGGTAATGCCATGAATTCGCTTAACAAATATACTCAGCTTAATTTTTTGGGTGAACTTGTGAATAATTCAGTGTGACTACAAGAAAATGTCAGTGCTCCGTTTTAATAAAAACGTGGACAGCTAAAAATGGTTTTCAGAATTTAAAAAGCAAAAGAGTAAGCCTTCTGCATAAACACACATCTCAAAAGCAAACCTGTATGAAGTGATAAATACTGGCACCAATGCTTGGAAAGTCAAACTGCAGTTTCTTACTTTAGTTTTATGATTCTGCCTACTCCCTTCAGAACTGGCATTCCTGCTCATGACTTGCAGATGATGCTGCAAACCACGAAAACATAATTGGGGGATAATTTTGCTGCACAGCAGACAAACATAGACAAACACACCATCTCTACTTACTGTAAGACATTTTTACTGAAATAATATCCTGAAATTCATATATGTGGTAGGGAGAGCTGGGCACTGCACTCTTTCTGCTCTTTCAGGTGGCTACAAATGTGCTTGAAAAAAGAAAACACATTAACAACATTAAGCCTTGAGTATGGGCTTGAGTCCCCAGGATACTTGAGTGATTTTGCACACAACCATAAAGTTCCCTTCTTGTACAAACTGAAAGGATGTCACCAGTAGGAAGTGACTGACCTCTCCCTGTGTAATAAACAAGTGGATTCATGATCATCAGATTTAGACAGGCCTTATCTCACTTCCAATGAATGACTCAGCTACGTTGTTTCCTAGGGAGAAAAATTAATGTGCTCTTTTCTAAGCAGAGTTTCAGTAATGAAACTTAAGACCACAGAACACCTCAACCAAAAATAGACATTTAAGAGGCATTTCTCCCTGATCACAAAAACATTTTCTTTGTGTGTTTCTACCCCTTCCTTCAGCTTCAGTTACAAAATGTAATTTATTATTCTTATCCTTTCTTGTTCCCCCCACCAAAACAAAACTCTATCCAGCCAAAAAGTTAAGCCTTTGCCATTAATGCACGTATATTTTACTAAACAAACGTATTGCTGCTGCCTTTCACACAAAAGATGAAAATGCTACTTTTTTACTGTTCATTTATAATAGCTAATAGTCAGGGAGAAGAGGTAAACAGACATACAGTCACTTCTGTCTTCACAAATTTAAATGAAGTTCAAAACATTCTAACCATGCAATCAGGACAAACTTTTGCTATTATATTCCTGACCATGGACATACTTAAAAGCCCACAAAGTCTTTGTTTTCAAATTCATTGACTTGTGGCACAGTTATTTTCTTGGCTTTCTCTTAGAGTGAGAGTGCAGGGCTGTTTATCTCTCAGTTCAGAGAGAAACTTCCCTGGGCAACAATCAGAACTTGTTACCATCATTAGACAACTGCAGAGATCTCAGTCTGCTCTGGTATACTGCAAACAGGGCAGCAGTGATAATGGTTGGTTACTCAATGAACAAAAAACCTCATGGCAGCACTACTAAGTTCAATACCAAAGAAACTCAGACCTATTTTCTGAGCATAATCAGTAGAATATGAGAGTGGCCATTATGAGTCAGTCCAAAGGTGTGTCAAACCCCACACCCAGTGACTGAAAGCAGCATGCCAGGAAAGAGTGCAAGAATACAGACAGATTTCCCTAAAATACTCTTTCAGCCTCAAACAGCATGCAGCTCAGCAAATCTATGCTTCTCAACCCATATTTCAGTGATCTAACTCAAACATTGATGGGGCTTTTGTGGGTTTGTAAAAGGATTCAGGGTGTAGGTAGGAATGTAGTTTCAAGTTGTCAGTGTAAAAGTCTGGGAAAAGAAAGGCTGCAGTCTGAACCATGAAGTTATTTTAGTCCAAGCTAAATTGCTCTTTAGCTTGAGCAAAAGCACAGAAATCTGAAAGCTAACACAGCCTCTCTTGGAAGGCTTTGTATAATTTAAAACACAGTCAAAGTACAAAACCAGTTTTCAGCTCAGCTTAGCAACTCTCTTCATGATATGCAAGTGCCTTTCAAAAGAGTTGCCAGAATGAACCAGCTGAGACCCAAGCTCCCTTTCCTTCCTTTCTTCTAATTATTGGAAGAGAAATTATTCCTCTTAAAATGAATTCTTGCTTCACCAATTTTAATGAAACATTTTATTTTTTTAATATCCCAGATAGTCTTATTAAAAGCTCAGCTTTTCAAGGTTTGATGATCATAGCTGAGATTCACGTTCCAGAGAAGTGCCTGCAACTGAAGCACCTAGACTACCTGAAGATTTAGGAACACGGTTTTTGTATAAGAATTAGACCTAAGAATGGAGAGGCTGAATAGAACTAAAAATCTAACACAGAAATGCAACATAAACAGTCACTATGCTGGGAATAGTTTCTAATCACTGCTGTTTCTCAGGCTTTTCTTGTACTTTTATGGTGCTTCTGAATTTCTTACCTTTGCTTACTGAAATTACAGCAATAAAAGACTCACCATGATTAACTGACCATAGAAAAATAATGAAGGGGAGACTTCAGAGAGACTATTTTTCATTCTCCAACTATTCCACTGGGACCAGGCTCTTAATTTTTGGTAGCCAGTGGAGTTAGGGATGTAGGAGAAACATCCACTCATAAGGAGATGAGTATTTTAGTTCTTTAATGATCATCTGTGCATGTGCATTTTGGAACCCTGGTTCTGGAACTTGACCTATATATTTATTGTGAGGGCACTTGAGGTAGTTTTCTGAAAATACATATGTAGGAGTCAAAGCTGGTGATCTTTTGTGCAGGGTAGTTACCTAACTAAACTCAGAGGAATAATTTGCAATTTGTTTTCTTATAATTAGAATTGCATAAGGCAGAAGGTTGACACTGTTTAAATTCAGGATACGACTTATTTATTTACCAAAAGATAGAAATTACTCAGCTTATTTAAATTAATTTAAATATTTTTCCTTCACAGGAAGGAAAACTTTTTCAACCACCTGTCCCCAGCTGAGGAACTTTCTGCTCCATTTAATACATGCTTCCCTCTGTCTCCTTGCAGAAAAATAATGGCTATTAGGTGACAGGTCTAACAGATAAACACCACCCAGACACGTGAAACCAGGTACATTTAAAACTTCTGTAACTCTTATTTTACAATCACCTGCACTAACTTCTATATGAAAGTTCTAAGTCTTAATTTACACAGGCATGTGATGTTTGTGCTTCCGTCCCACAGCTGATGGAGGTGATACATTCTAAAAAATGAGAATTAACTTGAATGACTGAACCTCACAGACATTTGATAACCCAATATTAAGTAGGATTTCCCCAAAATATCATTTAAGTACTTAAATCTCCCGACTTTGAAATATGGTGTAAATTATCAGCAAAATATGAAGTCAAATTATTATAGCTGTGCAACAGAAATAGTGAGGGACTTAAAAGGGCAAGTGATGAGCTATTTACTCTATTAAAGAGTAAAATGTCTATAGTCTTCAGGGACATCAGCCACCAGACAGCTGTAGAACAGTATGCAGAAAACAGCCAAAGATATATAGCTTGTACTGAACAGAGGTGCTGATGACTGAAGTTTAGGTATTCAACATATAAAGCAATTCAAAAGTGCAGACTAAATGATAGCTAGAAGAACACATACAGTGTAATAAGTTACTAGTTAAACAGATAAAAGGAGCCAAAGTTCATAGTCTTTGAATTCGAGAGATTGGAGAGCTGGATCTGGGTTTATGGGCTTGGTCACAAACCCAAAGTACACTGTATTGCCCTGGATCAATCAGGACAAATCCAGCACTGAGTTATCCCGTGTAGCTGGGAACTACAGAGAATCAGGAACCTGGGAGTGGTGGGATGAGGAGCTGCTTCAATGAGTGAAGAGCCTGCACAGTGCCAGCAGCAGCCCTGACCTCTGGGGAGCAGAGCAGCCATGGGCAGAGGCAGGCTCTGGAAGGAGCAGCACAAATGAAACATCACCCTGTGAACTTTGAAAAAAACATTGCTGCACGTGCACAAGTTTCTCATTTCTGTACTATTTTATACTTTCCAAAGTTTAGTGCAAATTTCTCTTACAGAGAAGGAAGATGGAAAGCACCTAACATTTAAATATTAGAAAAAACATAAGAAATGGGACAGACAAGAGCAGAGGGAGGGAAGGAGTCAGCACAGGACTGACCAAAGCAAGCACTAAGGTACCATACATCAAACAGAGGTGCCAATCCTTTACTCTCTAGGAACAGAAATAAATCTACTTACAGCATTAATCAATAATGCCTGAAATCAATAATACATAGCAGACTAATGGAACTGAAAGGTCATTAGTGGTATGGGAGGCTTACTTACTAAAAGCAACCTGCATGAACATTGACATTAGCCCTAGTCAGAGGATGGACAATCTTGCCTATGCAAAACCCAATATTATATCTTCAAGTGATATGAAAAGCAGATTCTGATTTTGTTTTTTTTTTTACAAGAACTGTCAAAATAAGCCTCTTGATAGCTCCCTTTCAATATTTTTTGCTTGGAGCTTCTAAACTAAAAATATCTTTGTTTCAAAAAGGTTATGAGAGGATATTCAGGGTTTTTTTCAGGATATTCAGGGTTTTTTTCAGGATACATCAATTAAAAAATAACTAGTTCAACTGTCTTTTGCCAAGGGACAACAATTAAGAAACTTTTTAGTAAAGCACTAACTAGCACCAGAAATTAATATGAGAAGTAAGGAAATACAGCTGTTATAAGTCTAATAAGTCAAATCAAATGTATCTTGCATAAGGAACACTTATTGACATGAAATATTTTGATCTTACTAATGGTTCTGACATTTATGTGAAAGGATTACAAATTTTTACAGCAAGTCTGTCACAGGAATCATTTCTTCAAAAAAGGGACTCTCTGAAGAGCAGCTGTACTCAGGAATGGCCTTTGAATGTCCAAAGCAGATGGAAAAGGTCGCTTGCAGGTTTTGCTCACCAAAAGACTGATATTCCTAATAATGAATAGCACACAAAGACAAAGAGAAGAGGTATCTTTCTCATTGCCACCACCCACAAAGGAGGAAAACCCAAAGCTAGTTTTACAGAGGAAATGAATTCTGAAAATCTGTATAAAATATTTTTCTTAATCAACCAACAGACCTTGGAGACTTCCAAAATTTAATGCAAGTGCTGATCGTGTTACTTCCCTCCTCATTCTAAAGATTTTTAGTAACTTCAGACCCCACTACTAGTTTTCTTCCCTTTGTTTTATGCCTCTGGTCCTTTCTTTTTGTGCCTAGAGGTTGTCACTTCCTTGAAAGGCAAGTTAAAAACTGAATTATCTGGAAATAGCAAATCAGGTTAAATCACAGCTAATGCAAATTCTCTTAATAAAACTATTTTCAAAAACTGGGCAAGTTTCCCGATATAGCTGAAAAGGTATAAAATAAGATTGCAGAAGGTCTGTAAGAACCAGTGTGATAACATAACTGGGATCCCTTAGCCTCTATCAAACCTCAAAATGCTATAAAGCTTATGGTAACAAACTAAAGCATATACTAAGTCATGTTGATTTTAATTTTGTTTATGCATGTGGTAGATTGAGGCATAACTAGTTTTAACAGCCCCTTTGTTGGCCAGGAAAGTGAATATTAATATGCTCATTTCACTAATGAACACATAATTTTTTACTTGTTTAGCAAGGTTAAGAGCATTCCATCCCTACAGGTCTGACCACTGTGTTAGACTAAGGGACACTCTGGTAAAAGCAAAACTCTGAGGTGAGTTCTCAGTCACCCCTGACCATGTGGTAAATCCCGTAATGGCAGACATTGGAGGGGTTGGGTTCTTTCAGGAGTTTGTAGGAAGAGAAGAATAACTTTATATAGTGTTGTACACACTGATCTACCAGTGCAGAAGATGTCATCCTAGGGGTTGGAGTCCTGCTGGGAAATTGAGTGTAACTGGAAAAAATTAACAGTAAGATGGGCTCCTAATATTACACTCATTACTATTTAAATGGTGTTCTGTGAAAGTTCGATAGTTCAAGCAAGAGTTCATTTACCCAGCTTATACTGTTCTTGTTCCACTATAAATATTGCCTTAGTGATGAACTATTTCTTTTGTCACCTTTTTCACCTCACTCTGTTCTTCTCATCCCAATCTTTTCTTTTTCCTCCCACCCTTCATTCTTTTCCATTTTCCCAAGTTGTATCTCTCATTCATTCCATTCTCTTGCTTATCCTTTTTTCATTTCACCATCTTTCAGTCTTTGAGGAAGAACAGTTAGTTTTGTAGGAAAATAGAAAAGCACAAAAGTAAGCTATTTTTCTTAACAGTACCTACAGTACATTACATTACCTACAGTAAACTAATGTGGGATTGTTATTGCTTGGAACAATTCTGAGTTTCACATCAGCCAGTCTGACTCTAATTCTGTGTCAAAGAGCTCTCTGCACACCCAGCAGGCTAACAAATACACTGACTTTTTAACAGACCTTTAAAAAGCTTTCACTCCAACATTTGGTGCAGACTTAGAGGCTTTTTTTTTTTTAGGTAATGAGGGAAGCCTCCTTTGAGGAGAATGACATTACTTCATGATAAGATGAAAACATGAAAATGTGCCTTTCCCCCCACCAGAGAAAAGGCACACTACTGCATGTTGCTGCATATAATTCATTAGTTGAATTAATATAAGTTGGAAAAGCCTATGCTTATTCTAAAAAATAACCAACAGTTTAAAAGAAGTTCATGACCTGTACTATCAGAAATTCACTATATAGAAACTATTTTATAGATACAGCTGTTTTGTGAAATAGGTGTTCATCTGGTTATTTGTAAATTAGTTCAAGAACAGCATAATTCTGGTTTTAGAAGCTAGACAAGGAGGACAGGAGTATTTTCTTTAAAACAATAGCATTAAGGTGAGCTTGCTGAACTACTTTAGAATCTGTTTTACAATCTAATTCGGTCTATTGAACAGTAAACAATGAAAGTAGGTTTTGTTCCTTCATTTGATTACATTGTTCCAGCAAATACAATCACAGAAGGATTAACTACCTTCTGAGATAAGACACAGGCCCCAGCCAGAGGCAGCTGTTAAAGTTTCATCTCTGCTTCACAAGCAATTAACTGTGTCTAAGTAAGCAGTGTCTTATACAGAAGGGATGGGCAATAGGTCACTCTGCATGAAGGAAGAGGGCTAATTTTGATTTCTCTGGGTACAGTTTCATTTGAATAGCTATTGATTTTTAATATAAAAGCATTGACAAGGCACAATACTTTTACTTACAACCTATTTTATCACATGACAAAACTACAGGGACTTTTTTCCATCTCTTCTGCAGCAGGATACCCAGTGTATATTAGTTACATTATAAGAAATATCTATTTTTTTTTGGTAAGTGAAATGATAGCTCCAAGAAAGCCTTTCTGATATAATAGAGCAAAGTGTGTTTTAGCAAAGACTGTGAGTCTTTAGAAGGACCTCATTCTTGGTGATCAGTTGTGATGAAAGGCATAAAAGAGCCTTCTGTAAGTAGAGAAAAGTAATCTTCTCTGGTTGAACTTGTCTTTTACCTTAACAGAGCCTGTGGAGGTCCATGTTTCTCAAACTTCTCTCCCTTGTTTCTGCTTTGGTGTCAACATTTGGTATAGTCTCAGATGTACACCACTTTTTTTCCCCTGCTACCATCTGGTCTAAACAATTCTCAGTGTTTGAAAAGCAAGTTAAACCTTCACTTGTCTACTGTTCCTGAATATGATTAGTTTACATTGCCTATTATATTCTGATTAATCACTAAGTAGATCTCCAGTACATTAAATTTTAAGAGAAGCACTCTTACTTCAAGCCACATGCTCTAGTGTGGCTGGAAATTGTTCAGGTATTATGAAAAAATATCACATGATTTTTCTAGCCAGCTTATCAATTTGATTATAGCAAGAGGAAAAGCAGCACCAAAACAACTTCTTAGTTATTGGAGAAAAGACTGAATATTCTGACAGTAATGATCAAGAGAGCTGGAACATAAAATAAGTGAAACATGAATCACCCATAAGGAACTCACTTTGTAAGGAAGTTCCTTAACTGGGAGCTGCAGAAGTGAACAGTCTGGGGCATCAGAGAAGGAATGAGGACCATTACTACAACCCACAGCAAACATCAAATTTCTGCCCATAACATACTACAGTATTGTCCAATTTAATATGCAAATTTTAATTAGCAAAGACAGCAGCAGTTAGTGTGTCAAGAGTCCTGAGGCACTGCCACAAGACTGGAGCTATACAAGAGAGACCAATTAACAAAAAATTAAGTTTGAACATGAATAGCCTTTCCTAAACAGGGCTTTGTTGCAAGGGTGACTTGCTTAAACACTAGAAATAATTCTCAGTTGCATTTGCCAGAAGCAATTTTTATACGTAATAAATCCACACAAGATAACATATATCAGTGGTTCCCGCTTGGTATTTGTCACTTAGTATTATAAATTGAAAAGATTTGTACACATTTCATGAACCCTGTTACCTCCATCTCAACCCCGAAATTCAGAGTTGTTGACTCACGCAGTGAAAGCTTACTTCTCCCAGTCTTGGGAAGTTGAAGGGTCACACGAAATGCTGAGAATTTTGGTTTGGTGCATACCAGGAGGGATGAAATTGTTTATTTACTTATCACTTAATATCAAATACCCTTGCTCTAAGCTATTACAGCATTCACCTTTTATCTCTAGATAAAGGATTAACACCAACTTGTGTTGCATATAAGAATCACTGCAGTTTATACAACAGTAATTTCTAATGTGAATGAGAGCTTTACAGATATAAATAGATGAATACTCTGCTAATACATTATTAAAAGAATTGAATATGAGGCTTTAAATGAAAATTGACTTGGTATGTCTAAAAAAAGCTGACAACAATAGCCTGAACTAGTTTTCAAACTCCCCGAGGAGGAAGGATCACAAGATGAAGGCCTTTTCACATAAAATGTTTTCAGACAGGGATCACCAGATCAAGTAAAATTGAATTAAGCCCATTCATAAAAGCCTTATCAAGTTAGTACCACTCATTTACAAATGTAAAAGAACAGAAGAAATACTCAAAGTGTGATTTTCAGTAAGTAAAACTTGTGTAAAAAGCTCTGTATCAGAAAACACTGAGGGCCAGCACTGGAAACCAGTGAGACACGCCAGCACAACCCGGAGAGCAGAGACCTCCACCTGCCAGGGTCCAGCCCCACTTTCCCTGAGAAGCTGCCAGGTCAGGAGAGAGCAGCTGGGAGTCTAAATCCTTAGGCACACTCCCAAGGACAACAGTGGAAAATTGTTTTAGGATAAGACTTACCGAGGATAATGAGGACAAGACATCCCAGAGAGCAGTTCCACAGCCAAGCTGAGAAGCCAGAGCCAAAGACCAAAAAGACACAGCAAGACTAGAGCTACAGCCCAGCAGCATTCCTGCAGAGAGAAAGGAAAGGTGCATGCAGGGCTGGGCTAAATAGAGCTCCTCATCAGGAAGGGTGGGTGGAGGAAACAGGTGAGGCTGGTCAGGGCATTTAGGGCCTATTAGTTCACAACAGGATCTGAGAGTTTGAAAACACTCTTGCTCCCCTGAAAACAGCTGGTTTGCTAACATTTGTAGCTCTTCTTTTACCTTTTTTTGCCAGACTCACCAAGGTAAAAAGTTAAAAAGAAAGCATTTCTTTCAAGATTACAGTGTGATCACACAAGCTTAAATTACATCCCCAAGTATTTCTTGTGTTGCATTTAAATTCACTATGGTTTCTCTTTAAGTTCCTGATGTGAATTATACTCAAGTGATTTTCAGCCTCCCTTTTGCTCTCTATAACTTTGGACTTTAACAAGCTGGCAGATCAGATAGACATGAGGCTGTTCATGCTTCCCCTTCATTTTATCAACAGAGCAAATGAATGCTCTGAATCAAGGAGAAAACATAGGACATGTCAACACCATGCAATAAGCACCATGCAGAGGTGATAGTTTGAGTTGTGGAAGCAGAATGGAGATGTCACCACAACACTTTTTCCTGGCAAGTTACTGCTGTTGAGCAGTACTTCAGTACTTTTCAGTAATGTTAACTGTTCTAGTAGTACTGCTGCACTTTCTTTCATGCCTTCTTTTACCACTTTTAGCTCCTCTGCATGGCAAAATAGCATATGGTAAAGGATACTAAAAATAATAATAACAAAGGAAAATATACAGAGATAATAGTCAAGAATCTGCACCACCATGTACTCTGGGATGTCCTGGTGTTAGGTACACAAAGATCCCTGGAATTGGGAAGGTACACACGTAGTGTGTTCTGCAAGACACTGTGGGATATTATTTAAAATAGCAGTTGGAGGGAAGGAGAACTGGCCACATTGATTCAAAGCTGTTCGTGTGGGGCTCCTACCATTTTCAGAACACCACACCAAATTGATGCAAGTGAGCATAGGCAGAGAAAAATGTTTTGAGCCATCACAAGGCTGTGAGGAATGTGATCACATGCTGTGTAGGCACAAGTCATGTGCAGAGCCAGCTGTGCCAATAATCACTTGAAAATTAAATTGTAAGAGCAATGGGGCCTGTGATATCTGTTTGAGACAGTATAATTCCTCAAATATATCCTAGGTCTGTGCAAATACAGTGCTTGCTTAGCTGTAAATTCTCTGAAGAATTGTGTTGCATTTTTTTCCTGCTTACAATGAATGAAAATATGTCAGTCCTGAGTGACAAGGCTTTAATGACCCTAATTGACCTCATCTCAGACTCCCACCCACACACTCTGCCTATTGGCCCAGGAGTGCTACTTAAACTCAGGTCTGAGCCTGTGTAGCTTTGGTGACTATATTTTTATGTGATATGGCCTTTTTTTTTTCTTAGTGCTGCTGCTGGTAATGCCTTACAGCTTACAGAACTCTCTCTGCTACTTCTTATCTGCTGCTATTTAGGCTGTCCCTGCAGTTTGTCATTTATGTAACCTGTTGTCATATTTATCTTAAAGGTATGGTTCTTCCTTCCTGTGCAATGAGCCTGGTCAGAGAACTGAAAATGAAGTGCAGCAAAAGTGAATACAGGGAGCTGATGGAGGCTGAGTATGAGTGATGATAATGCTCTATTTTAGCTTCTTTAGATATGTAGTTTTCTTCCTAGCTGTTCTACAGTCAGAGGGGGTTTGGCTGCTTTTA
Source organism: Hypocryptadius cinnamomeus (assembly GCA_013400635.1). Classification (NCBI taxonomy): domain Eukaryota; kingdom Metazoa; phylum Chordata; class Aves; order Passeriformes; family Zosteropidae; genus Hypocryptadius; species Hypocryptadius cinnamomeus. The sequence continues at coordinate 833 of VYZP01004152.1, read as the reverse complement.
CTGCTTCAGAAAGCAATTATAAGGCAATTGTTTTAGTGAGGACTTCTGCTTTATTTGGCATTTGATGTAGCCCCTGTTGTTGAATCCCAGGAATACAATACTGACAGGATAATCTATGTGGCACAGGATTATTCTGTGAGCATTTTGACTTTGTTTTATCTTACAAGTGTGACGAGATAAAGGTTTGTTATGGTGCACCATGGGCCAAACTGCAACTCAAATGTGACCACTCTGGTTGTCTCAGTTAAATCCTACTGCACTTTATGAGGAAGGCCTGCCATGCCAGATGCTCTTCCCATAAAGCAGGCTGCTGAGAAAAGGGAAGCAATAACATTCCCTTTTCCCCAGTGCCACATTTCTCACCACAGAATGACCTCTTTTTAGTGGGAAGCTGTAAAAGACTCCAAGGGGCAAGATGTTTCCATTCTAAGAGTGTCAAGAATGGGGGTTTTCTCCCCTCTAAAACTGCACAGAAGAAAGGGGGGAAAAAAGGTAGCAAGGAAGTAGTATCTCTTCCTTGTAGCTCAGAAATTGGACATGAATTAAGAGTCATGTAAAGCCATTAAGAAATTCCCTACCAAAAAATAGAGGCTGCTTGATTCCTGGCTTTGTCTAGAGGGCCTGCCTGTCCTTGCTTGCACAGAAAGCTATGTTATTCTGGAAAGAAAGAAGGAAGTTATTTCTGCCTTATGGCTACTGCTAAAGAGGAAGTCAGTAGTTAATTGTGTGTTTGTAGGTGTGCATTTGCTGAGGGATTACCCAGCTGGAGGTAGAACTACATCTCTTGGTTATAACTGCCTGGAGGGCTCTGATGCTGCAGCAGGTGTAGCCGG
>VYZP01004149.1:0-27160 GCA_013400635.1 Hypocryptadius cinnamomeus | reverse complement strand
GAGTTGTGTATGTGGGGTTATTGTTTGTTTTTATTTTTTGGGGTGTATTTAATGAAGGAAAAATTTGCAGAAAGTGTTGGTAAGTATGGTTGGTTGTTTTTTGTATGTAGAAGTAAAAATTGTATTTAAAAAGTATTGCTAAATGAATATTTTTGAATTTCATAAAACCGTGGGTATTTGGTAATATTTGTTTGTTACAGTTGTAAAGTTAATTTTTGAGGGTTAACAGTTTTTGTAGAAATAGGAAGTTCTATAAGTTGATAGTTAAGGTAAGTAGTGATAATGGTTTTTGTTTGATTTTCGGAAATGTGAAATATTTGTATAAGTGTTTATGTGTTTTGATGAAAAAAGGTATGATTTAGTTTTGTTTGTTTGAAAACATTTGGTAAAGTGTTTGAAATAATTATTGTTAGTTTGTTTTTGTATTTTTTTGTTATGAATTTTGGAAGTGAAGAGTGTGTTTTGATATGAGAAATAAAATATAGGTTAGTTCTGTGTTGTATAAAGATATGAAAGGTAATGATATAAGGTATTATTAATATTTTTTAAACAGATTTTTAATTTTTAAAATAATACTAGTAATATAAATTGAGTTTGTAATTAAATTAAAAGGTTTTGGAAGGAGTTGAATTTTACAATTTTACAACAGTTGAAGAGTTTACAATTTTTATAATTGTAAAAACTGTTTTTGGAGACCTGTAAGGAAGAAAAATCTATTTTATAGGGGGTTTTAATCTATTTTATAAAGGGTTTCTTTTTTAAGAGTTTTATTCAGATATGAGATTATAAAGTTGTGGGGTTTTTTTAAATGTTGTGAGGATAAAGGGGTTTTGTAGAGTATAATGATGTGTTTTTGAAGAGTTCTGGTGGTTTTTTTAAAGGCTTTTTTGAGTTTTAAATGTTGCCCCATCTCTAAGTCAAAAAAAGCTGAATCTGACAGTGGAGGAAATGAGAAGATAACTAAACAACACGCCGTGAATATTTAAATGGAATGGGAATTTCTCTGAGTTCCAGTTTTGCTAGGATTCTCCTTAAATCCTGCTGGAAGGTTGAATGATGAGCTGCTGCTTTTGGCCATGGTACGTGTTGTGTGTGATCCACATGCTGGGGTTGGTGCAAGGCTGAGGCTGGCTCCCATGAACACAGAGAACACCTGAGCTCAGTGAGCAGCTTCAGCTGCAGCTAAACCAGTCTGGAAACAGTTGAAGAAAAGTCCTTCAGGAATGCTTCTACTATAGCATTTGGAGAGAGTGCCATTCTAGCCAACTGAACTCGCTTTTTTCTGGCATGAAATGGATAAATTAAGATTATCTTGTGGCAAATGGCTTGAGAAGATGCTAAGCCTGTGGTGCATCCACTGCTGCCAAGCTGTGAAACAATGCTGCTGTAAGTGTAAGCTTTGAGTTCCCTAGGAAGTATTCAGGGGAGACTTGGTTGTCTTCAGAGTTACAGATGTTGAATCAGACACCCTCCAGCTATGACTCGAGAGAGTTTTATCACCCTCCATCTGACCATTCATGTTGGTGTTTTGAACCACTTTCACTCAGGAATTACTTTACATCCTTATGCATGGTAGTCAGACTTCCCTAACACAACCTGATCAGTAAGGTGTGTGCCCGTGAGATATAAATGGTACTCAGTAAATGCAATATACATGGATATAAATGGTGCAGTAGTATTTACTGAGTTTCCATCTTTACCTTGCTAGCAATCCCAAGTGTGGAAGCAGGAGGGGAAAGCATGCCATATGAGACAGCAAGCAGCTGTCTTACAGCCAGGCTCAGCTGTAAGCTTTAATGAGATTATAAAAGCAGTGTAAAAGAGATTAACACAAATATTGACTTGGTTCTCAGTTTCTTGACAAACTGTTCCATGCAAGCAAGGGAGCGTCATTTACAGGCTGCTGTTTCTGTTCTGTAATTAAAATCCTGGGAGCACTTCCAGGGGTAGAGCATGAACCTAGATAGGGGAAGTAACTTCAAGGACCAGATTGACATACATCTGCATCATAAAGGTGGTCACTGATAAGGCAAGAGCAACAGAAGGGTTCTTCAGAGAAATACAAGCTAAATTTATCAGGTGGGTCCGTGCGTTGGCTTTGGTATTTTCATTCAGTCTGTTTCACTCAATTGTGAATTTTGTTCTAAAACAAATATATTTATTGAAAAACTATATCCAGAAGTTAATCAAAGTGAGAGGTGATCTGTTAGCTTTTCTTTTCAGTCAGCAAGTTTTCAAAGAAATGTGTTTCACTGAAAGAGAGCACTGAGTGGGCTCTGCTTTCAAGACAGTGTACCAGACAGATTATTTTGCCTAATTATGTCTTTTTTTCAAAATTCAGCATGAATTATCAGTTAGGAGGCATGATCACCATTCAATGTTGCTTTTTTTTCTTTATTGCATAAAAGTGGGTCCTTTTGAGGTGAAAACTAACACAGATAAAGAAGTATCCTGAATTCAAAGTAAAATTTGTTACTCTGTCCTATGGCTTTTACAATGAGAAGCTATAAAGAAAGCTTGAATTCCCCAGGGGGAGCAAACACAGTTATCTCAGTGACTGAAAGACCAGTCTGGTCTGTACGGGGTTCCTGTGAGGAGATTTTTTGTGATACTTGGGTGTAGGCTCATCCTGGCCTCTCTTCTCTTCCTCCATCAGAGGGCAGCTCACAGACTCACCTTAGTGAGATACCTCACAAACTTCTCTGAAGTCTTAATTTATCTCAAGTTCACCTTTTCACACTCCCTTCAATGATGAGTTGCTGAATAGAGCACATGATGCAGATGTATTGCAGCTCTGTCTGAGTGGGAGCTTCCACAACAAAATCCATAAAACATTTCTTCTGAAATAGCAGTTCTTCCAAAACCCAATTGTCCCATCATTTCCCAGGTCTGCCAAGAGATGTGCGAACAAAAATCTGGCCTTTATTGCTATAGAGAGCAACTGCTCCCTCTTGGTCACCTACAAGCTGGTAAGTGCAGTAAAAGAAGTAATTAATTTCTGAAGCTGAAGAACTAAAGTTTGATTAAATGTCCCTTGTCCCTCAGCTTCTAGAGGCGAGATTCTCTGCTTATATTTGTGTATGAATTTTCCTCAGAATTGTAACCACGGATCTGGTGGTTATTTTCTTTGTTGTTATTATTCTTGAAGGTGTTATCTGTTCTGGTTTTATTTGCAGCAGCTTCAGGCAGTTTTTTCTCAAAGTCCATCTGAAAAAAAAGAAAGAAAAGATCCTTGTAGTTTGAAGCCTGTATTCACTGCTTTTTTCCTTTGATTAAAGAAAAGCTATAAAAACAGTGCAAGAAGAAAAAAGGTGTTCATTCTCTATGCCTTTTTAATGAGCTGCAAAGCCTTGGGACACCTGGAGAAAAGCTGGCCCTGTTGCTGTGGAGGAGGAGGAGGAGGGAAGGAGCAGCTCAGATGCTGCTGAGGGCAGCACTGCCTGGTTGTTGCTCTCTGATGCTGCTCTGGAGGGCAGAAGCCTCAGGGGCTGTGGTGATGGAGATGACAGCAACAAGAGAGCTTAATGAGAATGTGGGTTCTAAAGTCCTTTTCTCTGAGCTTGGTGCAAGGCAGTAGCTTGGTGAACTGTCTGGGGTGTGAAGTGCAGTTTTGTCCCAGCAGGGAGGGCAGGGAGAGGGAGGTCAGACCCTGTTTTGATGCCTCAGGTTTTAGCTTTTATATTTTTCAGATTCTGTGCTGCTTTAGTGTGTACTTCTGAGCTTCGTAGTGTTGGTAAACTGTCTTCACAGAGTAGACAAAACAATTCCTTCTCTAGCTGGGGACCAAGGACAAATGATCCAAATCTCATCCCCAAGAGCACAAACAGCGTGGGCTGGAGAGAGAAAAACAAGCAGGATGGGAGTGCATGGGCTAAAGCTGGAATGGGACAATGAACTGCAATCTGCACATGGAGCAGAGCTGATCACAGGGAGAGACCCCGTGAGCGCTCGTGCATTTTGGGACCATTTTGGTTCATCTTGGCTGCAGCCCTGGCTGGGCTCTTGTGCTGCCCAAGGTGGATGCATGGAGGAGATGCTTTGAATAAATCCCTGCTTTGTTCTTTAGCTCTGTCCAGCCTCTGCTCTAGGGCAGCCTGCACAAGGGATCAGTTCCGTGAGCTCCTGGCTTTCCTGAGGGCTGTTTGATTTTTGAAGGCCCGAGTCCACATATTTGATGAAAATGGGAACAGCAGGTAACTTAGTACTGACCAGGGTTTGGCTGATTTCTTTTCCAGCCTGTGCTGCCTATGCAGCATGCCTTGCAGGTCAAGAGCAGCTGTTGAAGGCTGGTTGTTTCTGTGCCCAGCCCTTGCCCTCATGTGGGCACGTGCCCGTGTTCCCGCGGCTCCTGGGCCACAGCAGGGCCGAACTGACCGGGTCAGCACTCACCTCCACGCTGTCGTGCTGCACACCACACCAGAGGAATATTTTGAGTCTTTTGGACCAAAAGCAAAACAGGTTGCAGACTGGCTTAATTAACACTGGTGGGATGTCTTCTCCTTTACTAGGTCCTGCAAAAAGAAAATAGCACTAAGTGAGTCTACAGATGGCTGGGTATGAGCCTTGGAGCCTCAGACTATGAGGTGGGGGAGCAGGATCAGAGCCCACTGCCCTCTTCTGAGTCTGTGTCTCAAGTCACCTACTGGACTTTTTAAAAGCTTTTTTAACAGCTGGGTCAGCTGATGCAAAGGTATGATTATTTATATATGTGTGTGTATATATATGTCTATGTTTGTTTAGAACACTAACCTGTCATAAAGCTTATCAACAGCCCTGTGATGGCACAGCCCACACAGCCGATGGCACTGAAGTACAGGTAGGACAGGGAGTACCAGGTGTCTGCCAGCAGAGGCCTGTGAAGAGGTGACAGAAGCAGCTAGTGATGAGCATCACCTGCATTTGAGTTGTTGCCTGACTGGGCCAGCACAGTGCAGCTCAAGCTGCAGCTGGTGTGTCATCTGGCACCAGTCTGCACTCCCAGCCTGCCCTGTCAGTACTGCCTGCACCCCAGCTGCAGGCTGGGGGCTCACACTTGGCAAAACATAGGCTTAAGTGGTAACAACAGGAAAAGTACCTCTCTGGAGCCAGCGTGGGAGCTGCTGCTAGCAGTGCCTCGGTGCTGTTAGCCAGGGTGCAGTTGAGGGTGGACAGCTGCAGAGGGATGGACTTGGTTGGTGGTGCAGGGTAAATGAAAGAGCCAGTACCAGCCCAAAATGCCAAGCTGATCCCAGCTAAGAGGCCTCCGAGAGCACCCTTGGTAAGTATAGAAAGATACTGTTAAAGATGATGTGTGCAAAGTGCTTTTCTGTGAACGTGAATTAGCCAGGAGTAGGTAGTGATGGGTTAACGGTGTAAATAAACTATGTTCTCTCTCAACTAGATTATAAAACATGGTGTTCTAGTGCTCTCTGTTTGTAAAAGTTGAAGCAGAAATGTGCTTAAAGCTGTGATACAGATTTTAGTTTTACTTCTGCTCACCTTGGTGCAATCCTGATGAGGCAATATGGAAGGAGCTTATGTTGTGTTTTGAGTGAAAAAATGAAGGCAAAGCTTTTGAAATCACTCTGTGCATCCTAAGGCTGGTGCAAGTATTGAATATTTTTTTCCTCTTAATGAAACTCAAAAAAAAAAAAATTAAGAAAGTCTTCATGTAAATCTAATCAAGGTTATTCCACAGCTGGGTAGACATAAATTCAGCAGGATAAATTTAGGCAGGGAAAAGGCATGTATAAATAGATCTTCAGGCACTAAATCTGAAAAGTAGCTCAAGGACCCAAACAATTTTCAGAATTGAGTTTTAACCAAAAAACCCCAAGAGATTTTATTTTAGAACAGGATTTTTGTTTGCTTACCTTCCAGTTAGCACAGGGAAACACAATTCCCAGAGTAAATAATCCCAGCATGGGTCCCCCACACATCCCGTGGATGGAGAGGGAAGCCTGTGGATGCAGAGAAGAAAGAGGAGTTCAGGGCAGCAGCTGAGGGGAAGCATGGCCAGTTCTGATTTTAATCTGTAATTTTCACTGGGAAAATGGTGAGGGAGGAGGGATAGGTAGTGATTTCAGGGGACAGTTAAAGAGAGAATCATATTCAGTATTGTTTCCTAGCAGTGAGTCAATAGTGAAGGAGTTAGGGGATTTTTTTTTCCTACTTACTCCTCTCAGCAAAATGTCCACAGAAATAGATTCTTGCATCTAGCAGCCATCAGAGCTGGCAGCATTATTTGCTCAGCTCCTTACATTTTGTGTTCATTCCTATTGTATTAATTACATTTCTGAAGCGAGAAATACCTGCACGACTCCTCCCAGCAGTGATGCTGCTGCAGCCATGGAAGTGCACAGGACACCATACAGGACACCTGGAAAAGGCAAGGTAGGGAGGTTCTCAGTGCTGGGTAGTGGTGGGGATGGCTTCAGGCTCAGTAGTGTCTGAGGTGACCAGCCAGCAGGGAGGAACAGGCACTTCTTACTGGGTGTTTAGAGTAGACCATTACACACCCAGCAGTGTCTTGTATAAAATCTCGCTGGGTTTTTGGTGGATTGGTATTTCTTACAAGGTAGAACAACAGTAATGAAATTAATTTAGAAGTTATGCCTCATATAGAAATGTTTCTGTTGCCTTTAAGTATCACTTTTAAACTAATCTGATAAATGAGTTGAGAAATGATAAAACAGCATGTCTTTCTTCCCTTGACACCAGTTTTAACTTCATGGTAGGTGAAACTCTGTATGCAGCAGCCTTGAGTGAAGCCAGCCAAAACTTCTGTGCTAGCACACCTTGGTTTCAGACATAAAAATTATCTTTCTAGGTCCAGAGTGAAAAAACTAAGTAGTAAGTGGAAAACCCAGAAGGGAGAAGACTAGAAGCAGTTACAGAGATAGAAAGTAGATGGCTTTGGTGCTTTCGTTATATTTATGAATTTTAATAGAGTTCTTATGGTATTCATAAAAGGGTTATGATCTTACTGCAATAATTGTAACAAATATCCTAAAAATTAAAATAATGTTGGATGCTTGATATGTTGATGATATTTTGTGGGGTTACTTTTTTGTTTTCATACTTTTTTCTCTGAAAAGCTGAAAAACCTGCTTATGCGGTACTCTTAAGTTTGAATAGAAATTATCTACTATATTACTTTAACTAAATACTACTGTAGAGTAATATGGTAATAACTACATTAACATTCTTTCTGTGTTATGAAGAGTGTTTTCCAATACTTTCAGTAGACCACACTTTTCCAAGGATTTTGGATGGTGGTTGTTCATGCTAGTCAATGTTTGTTTGTCTGCCATATGGTGCTGATGATGCTACCGAGGCATCAGGCTGATGTTCACCTGGAGGGTTTATAGAGTGTTTGTTACATTCCTGTTTCTGAGGGAGTCTCTCTGTGCAGTGCCCTTTGCTGCCAAAGAAATGTGTATCATCTGGAGTACCCACACAAGCCCTTGCTGATCCACGTGCTCATCTTCTCAGAGACGTTTGGGAAACCCTTCTTGACCAAGTCTTCAAAGGTAACAGTTGCTAAAGCATTGATGCTGGCAGCTACTGTGCTGTAGGAAGGGAGAAGAATGGTAAGTAAATAGGAAGCAATATAATCTGGAATCAAGTGTTTATATAGAAATTCTTCCTCTTTTTCAGCTCTGATGGTCTCCAAGAACTGTGATTCATAGTATTTTTCACATGTGCTACTTTAACTGGGGAGGTTTCTGCTGCTTCTGCAATTGCTGGGGGCTGTTCTTCGTGCTGGCATGGAACAAGATAAAAATACATAAAAACACATCTTAATTGACCCTTCCTTTCAGAGGTTTGCAAAGACCTTAAGTATAGACATGTTCCAGAATTAAAACTTCACTCCCTCACAGACTGAAGGATGTGCAGTCACCACTAGTGCCACCCTGCTACTCCATGAATGGCCCAACTCTTTTAGCTGGGTGAGTGAGCCTGTCTTTGGTGAATATAGTTCAGATAGACTTACTGAAAATGTTTATACCACTGGCTATGATATTGTGGCAGTTACCTTAAGTAAAGACAGTTTCACCATGAGCAGCTCCCAAGAGTATTTTGGGAAGTTAAACTCAGGTTTTCTACACTTTCTTTGTATTGGTAGCATTATTCTAAAATGTATTTGGGATAAAAAGATACTGGAAGTGTGGAGTTAGACTTTATGATAAACATAATCATAGAATAATTTAGGTTGGATAAGACTCCTAAGATCACAAGAATCCAACTGTTTACCCAGCACAGTCAAGTCCACCACTAAACCAAGTCCCTAAGTGCCACATCCACATGTCTTTCAAATATCTCCAGGGATGTAACATAATTCAACAAATAACTGCTGCTACTTCCTAGAATGTTCTGAGAGAAACAGCTGCGCTTTTCTTAGGGTTTCATATTTTGACCTCATTCTGGATCCTCAAGAAATTTTCATGAACATTTCAAATTTTCATTTGAATACATTTGAGTATCCAAATATAAATTTGAATTGAAAATTTGAATTTTCAATTTAAATTGACATTTGAATACTCAAATGTCAATTCAGATTCACAAACCTTAGTGTTCCACTGAATGCACAGGCAACAAACAGTCCTGGGACTCCTGGCATCGAAGAAAAAATGTCCATAACAAAGTATGGCATGAGCTGGGATAGAAGGAGCATAAGAGCAACACAAGAAATTAATTAAGGTAATGGAAGCAAAGTATTTTATGTTTATTAGCATGTTGCTAAATTCTGGTGTTGTCCAGAATAACATGGTGTCAGATTTTGAGCAAAGGGGATGTCTTTCGGCAAAAATACTCAATTGAATTAATACTGCAGGAGTGCCAGGATAGATGATATTGTAGCCCTGATCTGGCACCCACCTTAGTCCCTGAGTGCTGAAAGGACATAGAGCATTGCACAAAATTAAACTGTCCTGATATGTGCTGTATCTGAGCCCAAAGGAGCTCCTAATTATTGTAATGGACATCTTTACCTGATCAGGAGCTGAAATGAAAGCAGCAGTCCAAGGGTCACAATTCTTGTAATGAGAGTACATCACCAATCCACAAAATACTGCACACACTAGGACTGTCCAAAGTCCCACTAAATTCAGGTAAAGTGCCCTAGAGCAAAAGAGGGAAACTGTTTAATGGAAGATAAATTTAAAAAGTTGTTTCAAGATATTCTGACCTTTTTTTGGAGATCTCTTAATCCCAATTGGTTATATAATTAAAACTGGCCATATAATTCAAAGCAAGATGAAAAATTTAAAAAAAAAAAGGAAAAGTACACCATCCTTATGGCTATAGGGGAGGGATAAAGTTTCCATAGAGCTGGAGAGTCAAGTAACCTCAACACAGAATGGCTGCACTGAGGGCTGGGTCTGTCATTCCTGTCCCTTGTAAGAACAGCTTTTTCCCTGTTGGGAGATGCTGATTCTGTTCTCCCTTTACAGCACACAGAATATTGTTCCCACTGTTACCATGCAAAGTAACAGTCTTGGTGGTTTTTTGCTGTCCCATGAAATGGGTGTGGGTGACAGCATCTCCTGGGAAGGTTGTGTGGCTGTGGGTCAGCAATCCTGCAGGTTCTGAGAGCTGCCAGGATTTACAGGGCTCACATTGTGTCTGGACATCACCTTGCACAAGATCTATTGCTAAGGCCAGTTCAGAGTGTGCTGTCAGGAAACAAAGGTTAACGTGACTTGTTAGTAGTGATGTTCTCACTGGTGTGACTTCTAAATGCTTTTCAGACACTGAATTTTCTACAGGGTGAATGCATATAGACAGTCATGACCTTCAGAGAAACTAATGGGTTTACAGACAGCAAAAAAGCTAACTGTTTGAAAAAGGAAAAAATTATCACCTTTATTCTTTAGCCACATGTGCAAGCAATTGGCCCTAGGTGTGTGAAAAAAATCTGATTGTTTAGTAAAATATGTCTAGCAATGCATATATTACTGCTGAAGTTGAGGCAGGTAGCAAGCTGGAGATCTGTATATCTGTATTGTGAAGATTCACTTTGTTCTTCGTTGATTCTGATTATTCTGACACTGCAGAATTTTATGAAATTATTAAGATTATTTTTATTTAGGTAATGCCTTGTACTGTAGTGCCTCACTAAATCAATAACAACTTTTAATCCTGTATGACATAAACACAGTTGCAATAGATACATTTTTACAATGAGGTTGTAGATAGCACAAATTCTGTGTTGGCATCTTTGCCATACTCTTCTTCTGAGGATTAGTTTGTCAGCCTGATCATAAATTGATAAGCTGAAAGAGAGAGATTTCTCTTTTTCTTCTGCATATACTTAAGTAATTTCGAGCCAGTGGTAGTAAGACTGTCAGAGCAAAATTAGCTTACTACTACCTAATGGCATCCCAATATTTATTTATCATATAAATATATGTTGTTTGTCAGTATAGCTGACAAACTTAGTGTAATTCTTGATTGCAGGAATAGGTTAATGACAGGTACTTACAGTTTAGCATGCCTTTCTGATTTGCAGGAAATGCATCTCTGTATTGTGGACTGATTGACTCCGTAGAGCCCTAGCCAGGTAAATGTTCCCCCAATAACTATCGTCCAGAAGGTGTGTCGTCTCAAAGGATCAACATCAAAGCTAAAAGAAAGAAAGAAAGAAGCAATTATTTTTTTTATTTAAACATCTTTCTTTCAGCAAGAGGTAGGTGATTTTTTCAGAACTATCTGGCATGTCCTACCATCTGAATCAAAAATTGTGCATTGGTAGTGCTGCTTTCAGAACAGACGATATCCGATGTGTTCAGGTTTGGAAGTATTTTACTTTTATATTGGAACACATTGTTTTCAAGTCAGGATAAACAAATATCATTCAGACCTAGTTAGGGAATCACTTAATTTAGATTAACCAAGTTTATAAAGGTGCTTATGCTCAAACGTCTGACCTGTGTCATACTGTAGCAGACCTACAAGCCATCCTGCCTGGGACCCCATCTTCTGTAAGGAACAAGGTTGCTTACCAAACTCTAAAAAATCCAGCAAACTTTTACTAATTGTTATTAATAATTATTAATAATTTTACTTATAATTAATTATAATAATAATTAGTATAATATAACTTCCTTTATGAGAAATTGCTTCAGCTGCTGTGTTATCTCTTGTACAACAAAATTCTGCCACTCTGCAAATCTAACTCGTACAAGTATATCTTTCTGTCTCGAACATGTAGTCTTTGCAGTTCTCCTTATCTTGGTTGGGACAGCAGATAACATTTGACCTTGCTGCTGGGTTCTGTCACTGACTTGCCTTGATTAACCAACAATGCCCCAAACAGCTAAAGGAAGATCAGATTTCTGTCCCAGTGCACTGGTGCACTATTGCCTGCTGCTGTGGTGAGTGCAAGTAAAACATGGTGTCTCTTTTAGGAATAGAAAATGAAAGATATATACAATTAGCCACTGAGATCAGCTCAGTTGACTAGAACATGGTGCTAACAGCATCAAGGTTTCATGTTTGATCCCTGTATTGACCATTTACTTAAGAGCTGGACTTACTGATCCTTGTGGATCCCTTCCAACTAAGAATATTCTGTGTGTGAAATTGGAAGGAATAATTGGGCTGCATTTGTAGCTACACAAGGAACAATGTGTGTTCACATACACAGTTCAGTTCACAGACACCCTTCAGTTCAGCAGACCTTTGATTTCTTGAATGAGTTAAGCTTTCCTAAAGGTCAAATGCATTGCCAGTGGCTGAAGAGATGAGGAATGGACTTCTCTGAGTCACCAGGGTTGTTGAATAGCAAGTCTGTGTATTTTTGGCTTACTGAGGGTATGGTTTCTAAACATTAAGTATATGGAGAGGAATAGTTTGCATCATTAGTTTCTTACTCAAATATGTTTAGCCGAGATCCTTCATGGGCATCTTCCCAGACTTTGGTCGCTCCACCATTCAGGGCAGTTCCTCGAATCAAAACTGCCACGAAGCCAGCCACCATGACAACCATTTGAAATGCATCTGTCCAGACAACAGCTTTTAATCCTCCCTAGAACAAAGAGAAACTGTACACCCCCAATCTTCTTTCCTGTTGCTCAAGTACTGAAAAACGTAGCAAGACTTCTTATTTTGACAGCTCCTGAGCTGTATGTACAGCACCCAGCAAATCAGGGCTCTGTATTCTCCCACAAAGTGTGTATTTTTGCAGGTCAGAAAATTTCACAGCCTAAATAGTTTGTCCATGGGTACAGAAGAATATTTGACTTTCAGTTAAATGCTTTTTTTTTTTTGCCTCCTTTATATGCATTTGATGAACATGTCATGGTGTGGAACAAAAGCTTAGGGAGTTTTGGCCTGTTCCTACATCCCATAGGACTCCATACGTTCTCAGAGCCCACAGTTAGCCCAACACAGAAAAATAGCTCTGGAAAATTGCCATTCAGCTTCTTCTATAGCTTTCATATTTGATCAAATCAGTAGTAGAGCACATAATAAGTGTTTTCAACAGGAGTGGAGTGGTATATTGAAAAAAAAATCATTAGTGGCAATGAGAATGGCAGTCAGTTTTTGTCCTGAGCCACAGGGCTCTGCTGCTTCACTGCAAATATCTATACAATATATCTGGTTTGGAATTTGGAGTCTCACATTGCTTCCACTCAAAAGTAAAGCTCTCTGACGTGTTGATTATCCTTCCTAGGTTTTAGTGCTTTGTTCTTGAGCACAATTTTCATTGCAGTGTTTTTCAGCCTATAATTTGTAAAAGATAAGAATCATCTTCTCAGAAGAAGACAGGGGAAGCTTATTGCCTCCTTATCTGCGCTCTGTCTCAAGATGTCTGGTTTAAACATGGAGAAATAGAGCAGGGGATTAGAGAGGATTTCTTTTCTTCCAAATAGACTTCCTTATAACACGGAATGTGCAAGAAATTTATCTCTGTTCTCCACAGGAGCCATCCTTGTGTGATAGTGTGTCATGTTTAAAGGATGGTTGAATTAACTGTCTGTGTTCCAACTGTTCAGTTATGTCTGTTACATACCAGAGTGCAGTAGAAAGTGCAGACAATTCCTGTTGCAGCTACAGAGCCCCAGAGATCAAATCCAGTGACTGTGAAACCAAAGAAAACACAATTGTTAGTGAAATGGGTGTGAGTCATCTGGAAGGTAGCAGAAGAGCTGTAATCCTTTAGCTTTAGAAGGATAAGAGTAATTGCTAATTTTCATCTTTTGTGTCTATTAGGAGCTTTGCTGGATTGTTCAAGTTTTGTAGAAGTTCTCGTTACTGTTTTGAATTGTTGTTTTCTTTCAAATTGAAATTAACTAGCTTTCAAGCAAAAGTAAGAATACTTGCATAAAGCAAAAATGTTGTTCTGATGGGACAGAGCTTTATAAGCAATGCTTCACTTCTGTTCTTAGTCCAGAACTTCATGTTGAGAAACCAAGTTCTTCCGAGATTCCCAAAAAACGTAAGGTGAAAAAACCCCCAGCCTCCAAGTAAATTCCATTACCTGCATCTAAGAATGATTTAATGCTGAAATGGGCTTCATTGAAACAAATTTCTGTGTTCATTTTGCTTTGTAAAGTTTCTTTACACAAAATGCACAAATTTTGTTCTGGCTGATACTGAAATCTCTCCCACCAGTCATAGTCTGTGAGGGCAAAAGCTATTTATAAAGGTTCTCTTATTAGCCAAGTTAGTGTGGTGTAATGATGAATGAGAACTTCCATGTGGAATTCAGCTGCATGACAGAGGAAGAAAATTTGGCGCTGCGTGGGCGGTGGGATCAGTCTGAATGCAGCTCAGATAATGAACAAAGAAAAGAGCCTCACAATCTCTGCCCAGTCAGTTGTGGTAGAATCAGGATTTGGGCCATGATGATTCCCTGTGCCCTATGACAGCAAAATTACAAATCCCATCTGTGGTGATGGATGCTTTATGCCTAGTTTGCAAATATTAATTGTAGAAGTCTGGAGGCGGACAGCAGAACAGCATTCATCTCTGACTGCAGGGAAAAGAGTTATTCCCATGGAAACCTGAATACAAGAGACAGGGACGGGGGAATCAAAGTACATAGTATGGTTTTGGATCATCAGCTTGTACTGTGAACTTTGTCAGGATGTTGGGAAATTGTTTGCTTTGAGTCTCTTCAGGTGGTACTGAGTGGGAAGGAGAGCAGAAGAGCAAGCACGAGGCTCCTGGTAATGTTTGGGTGTGAGAGGAACCTGGGGAGTCAGAAATGCAGAGCTACAAGGCGAAGGCAAAAACCTTCTTATAGAACCTTTAAAAAGGGTTGGGTTTTTATCTATTTTTGTTACTTCTTTTACTCAAGCAGTCCCTCTGGTGTGGTTATTTGGGGTAGCAGTGTAGTGCAGCATAAGAACTCACCTTGGTTGAGTGCCAGTGATGGAGCATAGACCACTATTCCTGTGTAAAGGATCTGGAGGAGAAGAGTGATGTATTTGAATGATCACTGATAAAACTTGTATTTAGAGTAGGGCTCTGAGCAAAATACCAGATCTAGGGGTTTGTTTAGATCAGCTTGTATTATATATGGCTTTCTGTTTCAGCCCTTAAAAATTAAAATCTTGTGTTTGGTTCCTTTCTGAGGGAAGGACCATTATCTGTATTACCTATTTCTCTACTGCTAAGACAAGTACATGAAGAAATATCCTCATGAAATAGAAAAATGGTATCTCCAGAATACACAAATAGTGATACAGAAATAAAGTTGCATTGATCTTAGAAATTAAATTTTCATTTTTCCATTCAATCCCTTTCAAAGTAACTGACTCAATACCCTTTACGTGTAAGATCTGAGAGAACTGATGGAGAAACAAAACATCAAAGTCAATAGGCATTCAGATCTATTGCCAAAGGTTTGGGAATTATTAAAATGGAATTAATGCAGAAGGAAATGTCTCCTAATCTCCATCAAATCCTATCTTTCCATGAAATACACAAATAATGTAACCTTTCAAGATGGTCACAGCAGTGACTGTCATGGGACCTCAGCTACCAGGCTGTCTGCCCAGGATACCTTGTACAGCAGTTTTCAAATAGGGTAGTTCACCTCAGTGTCATGAATGGGTAACTAAACATAGCCAGTGAAGCTTGACCAGCTTCTCAAGAAAGACAGAATCCACTTGTTTGGGAAGGGAGAGACTTCCGGTGAACATAATGTGACCAAGAATGTGCTGTGAGAGTACAGCACAACATCCGAGTGTTAAATACAACTAAAATGGCGTTCTTAATACTAAACAGGAAAAGTTAGGGAAGTTAGACAGTTAAAAATACAATCATACTTTCTTTTTAGCATTCATAGTTCAAGTGAAAAAACTGAGAAAGAAGAGTACTCATTAAAACATCTCATTATAAAAAAATGTGCTGTACGGGACTAGTCTGTGAAAATCCATGTTGAGTGAAATTAGCATAAAAAAAGAGTCAATGTTGTCTTACCGTCTGGAGGATGTAAATCAGTGTTGCAGCAAGACGGACAATCTTGTTAAATCTTAACTCCAAATACTAGGAAAAAGCGTAATCTCAGTAAAGTGCACATGTAGCATCTGTGACCCAGCTGTTACCCTTCTGTTTGCCCCAAGTGACACCTTGCTGTGCAAGTAAACTTCCTGGCAGCTGGCTCTGCTGCTATGAGCAGCTAACGAGGAGAGCAGGATTGCCATTAGATTGATTTCTTAAATGTAATTATCATTCTGTCTTCTCATCTGTACCAGGTACGTGAAGTTCTGTATTGGGTTGCAGTAATCAATACCTTCCTTGTACCAGGAATAACTGGAAGATCCCAAGAACTACAAAGAAATTTTAACTTCAAATGAAAGTATATTCCAATTCTACAATGAGGAAACTTGAGCTCATCTCTGGCTGAAATAGCATTGACTCCAGTAGTGACAAAAGTGGAGGTGGAGCAGATGGTGAAGCCGCAGCATGGAGTTTAATGGTGCAGGAGCTAAGCTGGCTTTCCCCCTTGTTCTGTCTCAGCCTAAAGCCAAATCTGCACATCACCAATATGGAGAGGCACGAAGGGAGATCCTATGGACTTCCAGGCTCAAGGATGTGGAGAGGTGTTGCCACCTTCAAAAGAACTGTAAAGGTGAGTGGATCTCTAGACCAAAAAGCCCAGGTTTTAAGGCTGAATCACCACCTGGGGGGTCTTTGCAGAGCCTCTCTGCCCTGTGGCAGCCCCCATGCAGGGAGGCTCTTCTTGGGCCACAGTCCCATGTGCCCCCCAGCAGACACCAGGCATGGCCTGTATGAGTTTTCTCTCTTGGACAAGTCTCTAGGCTGTGCTTGTACTTTGTACTGGCAAAGCATCTTTTTTTTTTTTTTTCATTTTTCTCATGCTGATCTTGTGTTTCTTGCATAATAAACCCCACAGTCTGCCATATGAATACATGGCTAATTTGTGTAACTTGACCTATTTCTAAAAACAATTCATGAAGCCAACAGTCATCTTTCCAGCATGCTTGAAGGGTGTCTCCATCTACAGTGACCCTTTTTCTGGTTCAGATGACAAGAGTAATTAATTTTCTGGCATTGGGTCAAAACCAAGTAGAAAATGCAACTACTTGCAGCAATGGTCAATTTTACTCTTCACTGACCTGAAAATATTTCCAAATACCCAGGCAGATCTGTTTGACCAAATTCCTTCCTTGGGTTTGGGCTCAGTGAGCACGAGCAGCCTGTCTGTTACCAGAAGGTTCCTTGTGAACAAACCCAGCTTCATCATCCAATTCATGCTTAGCTCAAACTACCCACAGAGGAGCAACCAAACTTGCAGGAGCTGACTGAAGTGAGCGAGAGGCCATCCCAAATGGTCAGTAGCTGTCCTGTGGATGTGCAGGTTATAAGGGCTGATACTGAACTGTGTTATGAAGGAAAAAATGTGTTCCAGAGAAAATGCCAGGCAGAAAACTACAAAATTCAGAAGCCATTAATTTTTTTCCTGGAGAATGCTTGAATTCATTCTCCAGCCCTGACTTTTTTTTTTTCTTCTTTCTTTTTTATTTTTTTGAACAAGCTTGCCACCTTCTTTCTCTTCTTCCCACCTCATCTACTTAGATATAGTAACTTCACCAAAATTACCATATCTAGACTAAGTTTGAATGGGAAAGTAGAATGTTGTTCTTAAAGTCTTTCTCTCTAAACCAGAGCAGAATACTCAAAAGACCAGAAGCATTTGGATACGCTTAAGTATTTTCCAGCTGTAACTTAATTTGGTGCTGTGTGTAAACCCATGTCCTCTCTGTGCATATATGTGCATAAAAGGAGCTCTGACTCTTAGATTGTGACTTCAGCTTATGCAATATAAATAACTAGTTTAAATAATGCAAATTATTTCTAAAAATAATTAATATATCGATATATTTGTTCTGTAAAGCACTGCAGAAAGCTTTCTGTCAAAGATTTTTCTCTAAAAATATATGCATGATAATTAGTTATGCTAGAATAGTGCCTTTATTTTATGATTTGTACTTACCTCATAAGTGCTTGTGATGCCAGATCTATAAAAAACAGGTAGAAAAAGTTCAGAAGTAAAAATGATGACAAGTGTGTAGGTAAGAAAGAAGAGCACAAAGGATGCCCCATAGCGATAAACCTCGGAGGGTGTCCCCAGGACTGTCACTGCTGACATGAAGCTTGATGTAAGAGAAAAAGCTATGGGTCCACATGTCATCTGCTTACCGCCCACCAAAAACTCCTTTGAAGTTTTCTTTTTCCTCTCTTTAACTGCAAAAAAGACTCCAATGCTGGCAGAGACTAAAAATAGTGCTGCGAAAACAACATAGTCCCAAGTCACGAATTTTTTGACTTCTGGAGCTACAAAGTTTGGCATTGCACCAGTTGTATAATTCTCTGATGGGGGATTCTGGTTTACTGTGTCTGCTGCTCTGACCAGATTGACTCTGTTGACAGCAAAGCCAAATCTTATCTGTAGCTCAGCAATGACAAAAAATAAACTGGGAGAGCGTTCAGCCAGAACACTTCTTCTAATCCAGTTCAGTTCTAAAGAGTTAAAAAAAAAGGTAAGGATGAGTTAAGGAGGAGTGCACTTAGGCCCAAGTACTGTGGGTGCTTCTGCCAGGCAAGCTGAAATAAGGGACTTAGCTGTGAAATCTGTAGTACAATCCCTTTTTATCTGTGATGTGTAAGTTTAAGGTTAAACATTAGCCTGGCGCATTGACATGATCCAACTCTTTTCTAACATCTCAGCATTTTTAAATAATGAAATGAAAGCAATAGAGAAAAAAATAAAGGGGAGAGGAAAGCTCTGTGTGCAAACCTGTTGTCTCACTAGTGAGTTCATTTTCAGAGAAGCAGTTTCCTCATATGGTTAAAAACTGATCTTGATTGCCAGCAGTAGGCTTTGCAGCTGTCCTTTGAGGTGCTGAGTGTCCTTCTGGGTAGAACCTCTGGAACTTAAGGTGGCCATAAGAAACTGAAGTGTTTAATGGTTAAAACTAATTATGGTGCTCCCCACCACCTGCTGTAGTTCAGCATTGGTGTGTTTGGAAACCCAGTGGACCTCCAGATGGACAGAAGTGTGGTTTGTGCTGCACTGTCTGAGGGTGAATTTCAGTTAGAAACTAATTTTTAACTGACTTCTACTAAAGACAGTATAGCTTCTATGGGTTCATGTGAGAAATTACTTATTTTATTTATCCATATAAGACTTCGTTAGACTTACAGGAGTGCAGAATCATAGAAAACCAGACTGAACAGCAACATTTATCTTAACTATGTCTTCGGCATAATTTTGTAAATTCATTTTATCCTCATTAATGCCATAACAATACATTTTCCAAAGAAGCAGGAAATTACTTGTTGTCCTGAAGGATTAACTTGTACAGAGAGGTAGTGTGTGTAGTCACAACCCTGAAGGAAGGGTGGAGCATGTATTGCGAAGAAAATTTAAAAAAAGAAATGACATAACCTGGGAGAGCTTTAAATAGCAGAAGTCCTTTTCTTCAGCCTTGTCTTGGTTAGGGATGGATCCCCACATCTCTTTCTTAAGTCACTGGTAAATAGAGGTGGTTCTGCTGTGTCAGTAGCGTCTTAGTGTGTGTCCAGACCTGAAGTGCCTGTTCCCATCCGTTGCTCAGGAGAAGGACTTCTTCTGCCCATGTGTGCAGTAGAGATTGTGCAATTTTATAGTTGATTTTGATGAGACTGAGGGCGAAGGGGGGAGTTGAAATTCCCCTTTTATTGCCAAACGTGAGCTGAAAAAGACAAACAAAAAACCCAAACCAAAGATACTTCTTTGAAAGTACTGCTGCATACAGAGAAAACACTTTTAGTCCCTGTAAGTTAAAAATAAGAAGTGCAGTTTGGGACCTATGACCCCAAACCTGTGAAAGCCAGGATGTGGATGCAGCAGTTGCCATGGCACACCACTGTGTAACCTGTGACCCGTGGGTGGTGAGATGGAGGGGCCAGAGGAGACAGTAGTGAGCCACGTTCCATGGTGTGGATCACAGTCACTACAGGTAACATGCTGAGAGTTTTCACACAACTCTATCCAAGTATGCAACCAAAACTAGTTAATATTTCTCTTTTGTACAGACCAAATGCCTTAGAGTGTTACACTCTCAAAAAAGCAACCAGGCATTGCTCTGCTTTTGAGAGGGTGGGGTTTGTTGCCTCCCCCCCACCACCTTTTTGCTCTTCTCTCCTAATAAGTGTGGATATGGTTATGGATATTTTCTGCATGTTTTATTTCATACCTACAGGGTTTTATTAATAAATGTCTCTGGCAATGGTAAGAGCTGTGCCACTACAACAGGGATTTTCTGGGGTCAGCCATCAACCCAGTCTGGCAGGAGGCTAATTTAATGATGTTTGTATGCAGCTTGGAGGGCTGACCAGGAAAACCATAGATTGATCTAGCCTGATCACAGGGACATCAAATGAATTCACAAAAAGATCCAAAACCCTCAAACTTGAGGGTATTTCTTCTTAAATTTGAGCTGCTGAACATGCATTATCTGAGTAAGACCTCATCAGTCTTACAGTGTTGAGAGGGTGGAGAACTAAACATTAACTTCTGCACTGGGGAAACTGTTTATAAAGCCTGGGATAAAAAATGAAAATATAAAGCAAGTGAAAAAATAATCATCTGAGTCAGAAGGTTTCTCCCCTAGTCATGTTACCAAAGAAACTGTAGGTGGAAGATCACTGTAATATCCATTATAGGAAAATAAGTGTAGTGTTAAAATTCCTATTGGCATAAATATAAGCCTGCAGAATTTTTTTTTAAATTACAAATGTTTTTTCCAGCAGAAAAGTGGGGACTTTTTGAATGATAGTATTTTACACAAAGTAGGAAAAACTAATGGAATAACAAACTGAAAATCAAACTAAAAATGTAAATTTGCGTATTTATCATGCTATAGTCTTCTGACACATTTTCAGCATCATGTCATGGGGTTGTTCAGAATAACCATTTTGGCTAAATCTCACAGAGAAAAAAATAATATAAGTTAGAAATACAATTTCTGGGGAAAAAATATTTTTAAATAGTATGGAAACACTTATTATTCTGTTGTGATGTTATTCTTTATGTGGAAATAATTTGTATTTTTATTTCCCTGAAATAATAGGATTATTTTAAATTTATTTATGCAAACTCTTGTGAAACTAATTTTTAGCCAGAGTAACCTAAGGAAGAATTTTCACTTTTTGAAGATTCAATACCTCTTTCAATATCTGACCAAGAATCTGACAAGAAATTCTAAGTTGAGTGTTTCACTTTTCCACTCCAGGCTCTATGCATCTGAGGTTCTATGTCAGGCCTCATTTCAACATCTGAAAAAAGCACTTGAGGATAGCAAAGTTAAGGGTGTGACTGATGAGCTGCAGCCTGGCTTGCTGCAGTCAGGCAGGAAAACTTGCAAGGAATGCTGTTTTCCATGAGCTGCTGTCCCTTTGTGGCCCTGACTGTGAGGAACATAAGAATAGCCTTTTGAGGGGGAGAGGAGACACAGCTGGGTGAATGGATATATAGCACTGCATCTCTCAGTTTGGGATCAGGGAAAAGACAAACCTTTATTCAGCATTCTGCTGAGAGCTGAGCATCTCTTGCAGCGCTTGCGGGACGCGCCTGCCTTACCCTGAAATGCAGCAAAGTGGTGCTGCGTGTGCCACACCGTGCACGTTTACAGCTGTTCCCCAGGAGGAGGCTGAAGACACCTCTGCCTGGTGCTCTCACCACCACAGCTATGTTGTCCACTCTTGTTGTCCTCTTTTCTTCTGTTTCTCCTTGCAATGAGTGCTTTCTGTTTGGAGTAAAGGCCGGTTTGAGAGGATAGAAGTTGTCCCTGTCTGAGGCCACACTAGTCTCATGCTCAGTGATCAGATCATGAATGTTTTTCTGTCTTCAGCTGAGTTAATCTGCTAGATTTGTCATGTGTAACAGATCCAGGACATGACCCTTGGTCCAAGACTGACTGATCACTAGTACTGAGAAGAAAAATGAGTTTTTAATTCTGAAATTACTTAAAATTTTTTCATCTTCTGCACTTATTTTGATACTAAAGTCCGGTACTTGAGTCTGAGATTTGTCCACTGTTACAAGCAGAAGTGTCATTCTGTAACATAATATCAAGTCACATGTAAATTTTATATCCCTTTGTTGATATGCATTTGTTGGTGCTACTCTAAATACTTAGATCTATACATAGAAAATACACTTGATTTAAACTTACAAAATCAAGATCTCCTCACAGGTTATATACTTTGCATAGTATCCATAAACAGCAACAGCCTCTAAATATTATTATAAAAAATAAACATTACATGTATTTCTCTAAGGAAAGGATTTCTAACACCTAGGTCAGAAAGTTTCTCTGTTTAGTATATCACTTTCCACTAGAAGTCATTTAAAGTGCAACTGTCAGGTAAATAAATACCTGTGCAGTACTGAAGGGTATATTTTTTTCCTCTAAAAATGCAGATAATAGATTAAATTATGTGAATAATATATTTTGCTAAAAAAAACCCAACTGTTTTGCTGTATCCTAATACATGACTAAATTATTTTCTTATTCCTTTTCAATGTTTTTCAATATCAAGCTGTGAAAAATTCAAAAGAATAGGCAGTGGAGGATTTAAGTCACATTTGATTGGATAGGTGAAAAAGAAGTGATAATTAGTTTATTGAGAAAAAGTAAATTTCTGGAGACAAAAAAGCACTGAATACTGTGTCTTCCAGAAATCCTGTTAAACTTAGGGGTTATTATCTCTCCTTGACAGTGGACTTCGGTTTTTCTTAAGAGGCTCTTCTTTAATGATTACTCTTTCCTCAGAAAGTTTGCTCATTTATCTATAAAAAGATGATTATAGTCCAGTAGTATGAGGAACTGGAGGTATTGCTTAGAGTTTCAAAATAGATCATTCTCTGGGAACACAGAGTCCTCCCTGTGGGATTGTTCTTCCCTGGAAGTGCCAGGTCACATCAGGGCACCCAGTGGCCTCTGTGGCCAGTGGTCAGGACCCATCCAGTCCTGCTTCCTCTGCTTTCATTGTAGGATGCGAAGTTTGTGGAGCTGCTGGCAAACACAATTGTTCACTTTGTGAGCGTTTTTCAGGAGAAAAATGCACTGTTTACACGGAGGATTGGATTTTCTTCTACAAAGACAGCTAGAAGGTTGCATGGGAAGACTGAAACACTGGATTTTGAATAGTCATCAAGAAAAAAAAACCAACAGCTTGAAATCATATGTGAGTTATCATTTACCCATTCAGTACTGCAGTGGTGGAGGGTCCCTCTGTGGCTGCAGTTTCCCAAGGCCCCGAGCTATCCTCACATCTTCCCAGCTGCCTCTTCCCAGCAGTGGGAAGGAAAGTGGGATATAGGAAGGTAGTTTGCTGCTCATCTGCCCAGGGAGTATCTTCCTCTGAAGCCTATAAACTTGCACCAGTGGGCAGACATCAGTGCAGAGCAAGGATGAGGCACATCACATGCCAACACAGTAACTGGAGAGTAAATTAATGTCCCTTCGAAACAGGATGGGACATTTCCCAGTCCCACCTTTCAGGGAGTATTTGCCACAGTGTCTATGTGGAAAATAGAGACAACCAAATGAGTAGTTTTCCAGAAATGGCACAGATATGATGTTGAAAGATGTTTCTATCCAGATATCACCCAAAATCAATGATTGTCTGTTGCAGTCAGACCACAAGCTGGATAGCCCAAGCGACAGAGCTCATGATAGATCAGAGTTGGATGAAGGTGTGCAAACAGCTGGTGCAGATCTGCTGGTGAAACAGAACAGGCTGGGAAGGCTGCTGTGCTCCTGGTGTGGACACCACGGAGGTAAGGCTGTCCTTTGGTCATCTCTGTTTTTTTGCTGACTTTGCCAGAGGAGACTCGACTCTGTGAGAGGGAGTATGCCTGAGGCTGAGCATGGCAGAGGAGGGAAGGAGGCTGGCTCAGGGGAGGCAGGGCTGGGCTGCACTGGGGAAACTCATTCTGCAGTGGCCATCTGAGATCCTTACAGGGAAGAGTAGGATACTGCTCTTTACTAATAACTAATGAATAAACATAACTTATTTCTGAGAAAACACGACTTATTTTCTGTTTGGCTCAAAGCTTTGCAGACTAAGGCTGTTAAATTGGGTTTGTCTTTTTAGTTGCTGAACAGGCCAAGAGGTTGTAAAACTTGTGGACTGACAGAAGGACCAGCTGTGCATTCCAGTGTACCTCAGCAAAAGAAGGCAGTCAAGGACTGAACAAAATAGCAGCATTGCAGTTCTACTTTGTTTTAAAATGAGGAGGAGGCACAGCAAAAGTAAGGCACTTTATACATTAATCAAAAAGCACTTTGGGGAGAAAGTATTAGCAGCTGGGAAGGAAAGAGGGGGTTGAGATCTCACTGCAGGTGATTTAAGAATAAAGAAGCAGAACATACTTCAGGAGAATGAAAAAGTAATGTGTGCTTCACTATTTCTGTGCTGTTAGAAGCTTCAAAAACCAAAGTGATCTGATTTGGTCTTCATTTGTTAATAAGTTACAGACATTCCACCCTAACCCTGCAAAAGAAGCATTTGGGAACAGTCAGGCAGCAATCTTAGGGATAGACAGATAGTATGTACCTCACAGGATTTCTGCTTAGGGTCCTTGCAGAAGGTCTGTGCTGTTCATGAGCAGCTTTGATGAGCATCCCTGGTTACAGCAGAGCTGAGATCACAAACATCCCCTCGCTGCTGTGATACCCTGCTAAACATAAAGGAGAAATTCAGGCACTGCCTGAAGAATGAAGGTGGTTAACACTAAAGAGGCATGACATCTTCCCCCAGATGAGATGGTTCAGCACTCCAGTGTACTTGTGTTATAAGAAGTATGCTGTCCCACATCACAGAAAATCCAAATTAGAGGGACACCTTCTTTAGTAGGACTTGGAGATTAATAATCTTTAATCATTATTATTTTGTCACATTCACTTTTCATTCTTAGTGTACTTCAAAAGGATCTCTTAATCCTGTTTTGCCTATGTAATTTCAATTTCTTTATGTACTCACATTCTTATCTTTATATAGATTAGAGTGCAATCTTGTTACACAGGAAAACATTTTTATGCATTTTTCTGCAGATAATAGCTTCTCTTGAACTGTTTGTTATATTGCTTTATCATTAAATTTCCTCAATTATGATCTCTTCCTTTCTTTCCCCTGGCTTAAAATAAATCAAGTTAATAAAAAATAAAGAACTAGTCATAATTAAAATAATCCATCAAAATAAGTGAATAAATAGGATTTTGCTTGCAACTGTACAATATATGTTGCTTGAAAGAATCAGGTGGAAGAGCTTCTGTTAGTCATGTTGGTTTTGTTTGGGTTTTCACTTTTTTCCTTGTATATCAAAATACTTTGGGGTGGTACTCTGTTTAAGCTGCAGGGAATTTAGTGCTATTTTTATGCAGTCTGAGTCATTCATCCATTTGGGATATTGACTCTGAGTACACATGTTGAACTGTTTTGGAAAGCTGATCCCTGAAATCATACATGTGAAAGAAAAATATGATAGTAAAAGGCTATCTAGGAATGGCAGTAATTAACACATCAAAATTAAGGACATTGCAAATGAGCATCCATTCAGCAATAATTTCTAAACCAAGATTTTTGCTGTATGTGAAGGCCTATGGTGGAAAACTGCACTTTTGATGTAGTGTATATTGTTGAGGAGAGATCAGGGTTTTGTCCTCACAGGACACATGAAGCTCTTTAAACACATCTCTCTAACATGAAAAACTTCTCATTTGTTTGGTTTGGTTTTGGTTTATTTTGGTTTAATTTGGTTTATTTTGGTTTATGTTGTTTTGTTTTATTTATGTAAATATGAATGTAAATGTACATGTAAACATGAGAATCTCTCTATTTCATGTTTATTCAATGCTGCCTTGGTGGAATGAAAACTTAGAAGTGAAACAAGTCTTGCCTGTCCCCTGCAGGCTTGAGAATAGCTCAATTATTTTGCTTCTAGTTTAGATTCCTTTTAAATCTGTGACAGGGCAACTGAAAAATTCAGGGTGAATCACTTGCTGTTGATAGTCAACATCAGAGTGAAAGAATTTTTGACATGAAAATGAAAGGAATTTTTTTTCAGCATTCAGCTTTTGCAAGTGATCTTCTTGTTTCTCCTTCTTGTACATAACCCACCCAGTGCAGAGCAGTAGCTTGCTGAATTTTTGGATTATCTTTTTACTATTGTATGGGGTTTCCCCTGTTTGCATTGAAGTCTGGGGTTTTTTTTTTGTTAGGGGATTTTCTGCTTTGGCTTTTTGTTGGATGTTTTTAAATTAGCATATTTGTAGTTTTATCTTTGGTGTTGTTTTGCCCTGTAACATCTGTGGAACATTAACTTTTGCTTTCTGGTTAGAGGAGAGAAGGGAAAACTGGAAGGCAGCAGTCTTTTTTTAGATTTAATTTTTGAGCAGGCTTTGTCTGCGGGTGAAGCCTTGGAAACGGGAGCTCTGATGGGATGCCTAGCTCCTGCCAGCTGGCTGCACTGCTCTGGGTTGGTAATTCGAGCTCTCATTTTCTTTTTCCATAGGAAGGAAATTAATGCTGAACTGGAGCTGTTGGAAATGACATGGCTAATGAGCTTTTGAGGAGGTAGCCAAAGGTTGCTGCACGGGGAAAGCCTTTGGGATCCCCCTCACAAATGCAGAAACACTCGAGTTGCCTTTCCTCAGCTCCAGCAGTATAATTTGACAGGAGTTTGTAGTTCTGACCTAAATGCTCTTTACAGGCTGTAATCTTTGATTTATAACTAGGAAAAGTTGTAGGACACTTGGTTTGCAAAATCTTACCTAACCTGGTAATTTAATTTTTCTAACACAAAGGACCCCTCACTGGACTACTTCTCCTGACTGCTGGCGCGTACATAAAATATTTGTGAATTCATTTTGAGATATTCATGGTTCTTTACCATTTTTCTTCCTAAGACATGATGACTAGGCACAGCTCCATGACAGAAACAGCTGAGAACTGACAAGCCTGGAGAAGAAATGAGATAGAAATAAACTGGAAATAATAATAAAGAATTTGGAACACAACTGCATATAAAGCTTGGACTAATACTGTTGTGAAAACAAGTGGTTTGGAAGGAGTCAGTTTTTCCTCTTTGGAACTATAAGTGAAATTTGTAGTACAGGGTTTGGTCTGCTTTTATATGGATTAATACATAGGCAATGTGATTAAACTTCTTGCTTACAAATGAGTAGTAGTAAAAATCATAGGAAGAGTACCACTCTTACACTTTGCTTTCTTAGGAGTTCACTAATTTAGAAAACAGGCATAAGGACTGTACATAATTTA
Source organism: Hypocryptadius cinnamomeus (assembly GCA_013400635.1). Taxonomy (NCBI): domain Eukaryota; kingdom Metazoa; phylum Chordata; class Aves; order Passeriformes; family Zosteropidae; genus Hypocryptadius; species Hypocryptadius cinnamomeus. Next base: position 370 of record VYZP01004149.1, on the reverse strand, counting down.
TTGAGTATACACCTTTATAATTGGGGTAAAACTACTATGCCAGCACCATTTAGTTGTTTGTGTTCTAGTGAGTATTATTTCTGGGCTTTGTGTGGGTTGAAATGGTGTCAAAATAATAGCTAAATAGAAAATACTAAACTCAGAACCACATCGAGCTGTGATATTGGTTCCTCTGTTTTTTGGAATAATTCAAGGTAGGCATAAGTTGAATGGCAAATTCAGCAACTTCCCACATTGTTAAGGAGAATGAATCAGCATTAAGGAAATACCTCTTTGTTATTTTTTAAAGGTTCACAATTTACTTGACACATAGTATAATTTTACTGATGTATATTATACATTTATTTTTATGTTATATTTTAATTTATAT
>VYZP01004146.1:0-11127 GCA_013400635.1 Hypocryptadius cinnamomeus | reverse complement strand
GGGGAGCGGCGGGGCCGCGGGCGCGCAGCGAGCTCCGGCTCGGCGGTGAGTGGCAACTTCGGGGGCGGCGGCCGCCGCTTCTTCTGCTTGAGATACGGAATTTTCTCCTAATTTCAGTTATTTCCTTACATTTTTTTTTTCAATATATATATTTTTTATTTTTTTTTTCCGTGGGGTGCCTGCGCTCCCGCCCTCCGCGGGCGCGGAGCCTCCGCGCTGCCCGTGCCCGCCGCGGCTCGGCTGTTACTCGCGGCTCGGCTGTTACTCGCGGCTCGGAGGGCTCCAAGTCGCTCCGGACTTTTTTCCCCCCCTTTCCTCCCCCTCCGACCTCCCTCCTCCCAGCCCGTCGCCATTTCTGGAGCAGGTTTTTATTATTATCATTATTATTTTGCACGCCGGGCAGTCCGGGACTGGGGGTTGCCCCTCTCCGACCCCCCCTTCCCATTTATTGCCCCTTTTCCAGAGCCGGGGTTGCTGTCCTCGGCTCCAGGGGGGATGCGGGGGGCCCGGGATGCCCCGCAGCGCCCAGGTACGGCCGCCTCGCCTTAGCCCACCCTCGGGGGTGTTTTTTGGGAAGGGGGGGTCCCTGCTCCAGCCTGGCTCCCGCAGAGAAGCCCCAGCATCGCTTCTGGCGGAGGGGGGGACACCCGGGACACACGCGGGGCTGGGCTGAGGGGCAAATGGAAACCAGATGCCGGGGCAGGGACGCCCCGAGCTGCCCAGGGCTGCGGGGGGGCCCCGCTGACACCCCCGCGCCGGCCCCGGCCCCGCTAAAAGTGAGCCGGGAGTTCAGCGGAGCGGATCTGATAGTCGCGATCGGGCTGGCGATAGAGCCGCGCTCCCTCTGCCCTGCCTCCCTCCCTCTCTCTCTCCTTTTCTTTCTTCCTTTTTTTTTTTTTTTTTTTTTTTTTTTTTTTTGTCTCCTGGTAGCTGTGCACAAAAAGATTAAATCATACCCCACACAATTTGCATTGTGTTGCTAATATATATTTATGTCATTGTGATTCNTAAATTAATACTCTTTTTTTCTTCCCCCCCCCCCCTTTTTTTTTTTTTTCCCCCTTTGCAGAGAGGAGGCTCCGAGGATCCCCTGCTGACTCCAGGCAGAGGCAGGCAGAGGCACAAGGCAGCTCCTGAAGCAACTGGGAGCCCCTCTCCCCAGCGAGCTCCGGAGCCATGAGCAGCGCCGTGGTCCTCGCCCACCTCCCAGACCCCAGCAGCAGCTTCAGGGAAGACGCCCCCCGACCCCCTGTCCCGGGGGAGGAAGGAGAAGCACCATGCCCGCAACTCGCCAGCTCGTTTCTTGCCAAAAGCCAAAGCTTCAAGGCCATGCCGGTGCCTCCTGCCCCGCGGAGGAATGAGAACGGACTCGGGGAGCCGGAGGGCAGCGCGTCCCCGGACTCCCCTCTGGCCAGATGGACCAAATCCTTGCATTCCCTCTTGGGAGATCAAGATGGTGCCTATCTTTTTCGGACCTTTCTGGAAAGGGAAAAATGTGTGGATACCTTAGACTTCTGGTTTGCCTGCAATGGCTTCAGGCAGATGGACCTTAAGGATACCAAAACTTTACGAGTAGCCAAAGCTATTTACAAAAGGTACATCGAGAACAACAGCATCGTCTCCAAGCAGCTCAAACCTGCTACCAAGACCTACATAAGGGACAGCATCAAGAAGCAGCAGATAGATTCCATCATGTTTGATCAGGCACAGACTGAGATTCAGACTGTGATGGAGGAAAATGCTTACCAGATGTTTTTAACTTCTGATATATACCTCGAATATGTACGGAGTGGAGGAGAGAATCCCGCTTACATGAACAGCAATGGACTGGGGAGCTTAAAAGTTGTCTGTGGCTATCTCCCGACCTTGAATGAAGAAGAGGAATGGAGCTGTGCAGACTTTAAAAACAAAATCTTGCCTTCTGTAGTTGGACTATCCAGCAAGACGTTGAGGGTTACAGCAAATGTCAGAGCCACGGAAACGATCGAGAACGGATACAGGTAAGGGAACCCCTGGAAATTGTGCTTTGTTTTAACTTTAGGGAGTTTGAGAGTGTTTTTCAGAAGGCTCTTGTGGTGGGAATCGAGGGGAGGCAGGGCTTTCTGAAGGGCTGGGAGCACAGCTGCTTCCCCACACCTCCAGACACTGGAATTTGTGGGGTGTTGTCTGAGTGTGGGGTTTTTCCCCCCTCTACAGAGGAGAACAAGATCCTGTGCTCTGAAGCCCTATTGGCTCCTTCAGTTCTTTTATAGATCAAAAACTTCATAGCAACTATGTCCTCCGGACATACGTTAATTATTGGTTCAACTTTCAAACCTATTAAGAGCAGTAGTGGAGTGGATCACAGAGACACATGAATAATGTAACCTACCAGTTCCCCAACTCCACCATCAACCGGTGTTTAACGATGTTGGTTATGTGGGAAGCAATTGTGCGGTCGTGGAAGAGGAAATGTGTGCACTGACTGCATCAAACTCTGCAACTTGGGCAGAATCTGCTTTTATTTTGACTCTGTGTGCATGTGTGATGTGCAGCTCCTCCATGGCGTGGGGTGTCGGTGTCATGTCAGAGCCATCTAGGGTGGCTTTGAGCCAGTGAATACAGGAGGATACCTAAAATTTGAGTGTTTAAGGTGGTAGAGGCATTCCAGGTGTGGAGCAATGAATGTTTGGTCGGTCTTTGGTGCTCTCATGTTGGCATGAGCTCAGGGTTAAGCTCCTGAAGAGGTGGTTGTCTCCAGGGGGATGTGGGGAGGTTGTGCGGTGACAGGGTGTCCTTGTGCCCTGGTCCTGGGGTGCATCTGCATTGCCAGAGCCTTCTTTTGTTGGAAATGTTGATGGCACAGCTGTGCGAGGGTGAGGAAAGCAAGAGCCATCTCGAAGTGCAGGGGGGGGATGGGAAAGAGAGACTCTGATGAGCAAATGATGAGTTGTATAATCCTCTGAAAATGTATTCTTTCCTCTCCCCACCCTTGCCATAAATGTGGATTGTTGAATCAGGGCTGAGAGGAGAGGGCTCTGCTGCAGATGTGCGCTCTCCTCCGCCTGCCCGGCAGCCTGGGGGTTGGTATGGTGAGTGTTTGACATCTCGTTTACAGGAATTTTGAGAGCGTGTCTGTGATTCACGGACATCAAAGGGCATCGGGCTTCTCCCGGCGAGGCTTTGCTGGAGCGCTCCTCTCCTGCCCCCGGAGAGCTCCCAGCTGTGCCGGGCTTGCCGGGGCCGTGGGGTGCTGGCAGGGTCCCCCGTGCCCCGGAGGGTGCTCCAGAGCCTCTCCGGTGCTCTGCTGTGCCGGAGGCTGTGCTGCCCGTGGGGACAGAAGGGATGCTCTCCATCCCGGCGTGGCCTCCGGACCCCTCCTGCCGGGGGCTGCGGGGGGGCAGCGCTGGCAGCTGCTCGGTGCAGGACTCGGGCTTTGGGATGCTCATCTCGTGCCTGAGCCTTTCTGCCTGAGCATCTGCTGTTCTCCAGAACTTGGTTTGAACTGCTGCCCTTCGCTGGCTTTCCAGGAGGGGGATGTTTGATGCTTTTATCTCTGAGCCTTTGTTGGGATTCAGAGCTGGAAGGGCTTGGCTGTATGTTCTACCAGAGCTGCAGGCCCTGCTAAACCCACATGTGCCTTGTCCAGGAGAGCTCTTGCAGTGCCGTGGCTGCTTGCCTGATTAGTGCTGGGCTTTTTTCCTTTTTCTTTTTTTCCCCCCCTCTTTTCTTTTCTTTTTTGTCCAGGGATTAATGCAGCTTGCTCCTCACATGTCAGATCTACCCTCCTAGGACATTAGGTAGTGCGTTTTGCTTTGATCACCTTCTGTTGAATTTCCAGGAGCTTTTGCTCTCCACGGGGCCAAGAGATCTCAATGCAAAGAGAGGGGAGGTCAAGCTGAGATGCTGCTCAGTTCCTCCCATTTGTGAAGCCACTTGTGCGTGCATGTGCTCGGAGCTGATGAGCATATGGATGGGTTATCTCTCATCACTCAGCATTTAGGATCGCGGCTAGGATTGGAGCTGAAGCTTGCACAAAGTCTTTCCTGGTGAGTGGCCAAACCACACCTCCCTCATGTGTGTGTTGGAATTAAGGAATTTCTGCTCAGTGTGCTCTGGTTTTGAAGGGCTGTGCAGGCTCCGGCCATTCGCTTCGGTGGGTTTCAATGTGATTATCCCAGCGAAAGCCCAGAGCCCTGGGCTGAGCCCACCTGATGGTGGGAGCTCGGTGGTCCCAGGCCAGCCTGGTGTTTGCAGGGGAGACCACCTGGAAATCCCAGGGCACAGAGCCACAGCCAAACCCATGGCAGACAGCAGGAACTGGACAAGCTGAGAGACTTTGTTTGGCCCCAGTGCTGGTGATGGACAGGAACAGGAGAAGTCAAGTGAAAACAGAGTTTGCACCTGGCTGGGGAGCAGGCGCTTGCAAACTGCTGGCTGTGTATTTGGAGCCCTAATACAGGGAATATTTTAAAAGCAGGACCTCCCTCTTGTCCTGCCAGGCGACTCCCCTCCCCTCTGGGCTGTGGTGTGGTTAAAACTGGCCTCCCCAGGCTGCTGTGCTGGACCTGGCCCCATGCTCCAGGAATTCCAGCTATTATTTATACGCGCTTCTAAATTTATCAGGCACGACTTTGTGTACACAGAGAGCGCCTCTTCCTTTGCTGTGCCGCCGGGGTAACGTGGGTTTGCTCAGCCCAAGGTGGACTCATCTGCCTCCCATTAGGCTCTAACATCAGTGGGACTGGCCTTGCTGGGGGAAGGCTGGGGCTTGCAGATGGCCTTCTGCCTGCTCCCAGTTGCTTCCTGGCCTTTGAAAGGACCTGCTGGTGCAGCTCCTTGTGTGTGAAGTTATTGGAACCAAGTTTGGCTTCAATTATCAAAGTAAATGATGCCATTGTAAAGCTATGCTCCAAGCAGTGTTCTACAATTAGAGCGTGGAAGCTGTGATTAACATAGTTGTGTTAAAATATACTTTTTTTTTTTTCAGGTTTGTGCATTTGTGGTTTTTTTGTCTTTTTGAAAAATGTTTTTAAACCCATGGTTGCCCAGTGATGTTTGTCCCAAGAAAATACTTAATGAGATTCAGTGCTGCCTCTAACTGTTCCTTGCACAGTTTTTCTCTCTCTGTACGAGTCTGTGGTTTGACCTGCCCAAGTGCTTTCATTTCTAAAGGCAATCTGACAATAAAAAGAACAGCCCCCACACTCCAAAACTGCACCCTCATAACAGGGGATATGACCAGGAGCCCCTCTGAAATTTTCATGGCATTATAATACCTCTGATATGACCATTGCCTAACATAGCAGAGAGAGAGAGTTACATGCTGTGTGTCATCACATCAAGATAAGAATAGGCTGAGAAACATCAGACATTCTCCTTGAAGCTCCAGAGCAACTGCTACCTGACAGCTGAAAACACTTTGCATATTGAGTTTGGAGCTGGGCTGTGTTTGTGTGTGCAGCATCTGTGGCAGGAGACCACCGCTTTCCCTGGAATTTAAAACCCTTGCAGGCAACTTGATGCATCTGGGTGCAATTACTGGAGTAAGGTGGTCAAATTAAAACTGGGGGGAAGAAAATCCAGAAACATTAAATGTAGCAAAACAGCCCCCACTGGTTTTTTGAAAGGATGGGGAGATTTCTGTGGGGTGGTGTTGGATGTGGAACAGGGATGAGGACTTAAAAAATATGTCAGCTTTAGGGGTTATTATTTTTCTTCTTGTCCACGAGGTGTTGGTAGGTGAATGATGCTGCAGTGCTGCTGGGAAGATGAGTTAGTTCCGGCCACTTTCTCTAATTATATGTTTGGACACACCTCCCTCTCCCTGTGCCATACCCACACAGACCTGCTGCCTCCGCCCCCAGCTCAGCCTCTGCAGGGCTCCTCCTGTGAGAACAGCATGGCAAATCCACCCCCTGGGTGTGACAGGGGTGACAGACACCTCCCAGCAAGGTGCTGGTGCTGTGCTGGGGAGCATCTGCACCCCTGAGCCTTGTGGTCCTCAGATGCACACTCAGGTGCTGACATGGTTTCAAATGAAAGAGTGGGAAGGGCTGCATCCCTTACACATTAACCCAAAAGCCCACCAGGGCCCTAGGAAGGGTCTCTGGGACTGCACATCCCCCTGATCCACAGCAGAAGACTCCATGGTTTTTAGAGGGGCTTTCTTGTAGTAGCAGCAGGATAACTTTGCTTTCACCCACATGTGGAATTAATTTGTCTTTCAAGATTTAACTTCTTTCCTGTGGCATTCCTTACTATCTCATTTTTTTCCCCTTCTTCTTCCCAGATATATATTTTTTAACATCTTGATCTCCCCATCAGAAATGCCTTGGCCTCCTTGGAAAGGAATGCAGCCCCGGCTGGGCTGAATACCTGCCTGCAGCCAGCCCCACACTGCTCATACCAGAGAGGCCCATCTTCCCCACCAGCCTTCCCCCTCCTTTTTTCTATTTTTTTTCCCCTTCCCCTTATTTTTTAAATGCTTTAGCTTCACTGAGGCTCCTGCTTTTGGTGCTGGGGGTGGAGGGATGGGGTGATGGGGGCACAGGGATGAGGATGGAGATTGAGAGGGGCAGTGGGAGGATGTTGCTGTCACTTCCACCCAGCTGGTCCCTCCAGCCCCAGGGGGGCAGGGAGATGGAAAGCCCATTAAAAAAAAACCTGCCGAGCCTGCTGGCACATTCCTTAGGCCCCCAAGTCCTGGGTAAGTGGCCCTAATTATTAAAATCAGCAGTCCTTATCAGATGACAAGGCCTTTTGCTTTGATATACAAAGGCAGAAGCTTAACAACCCCATCTTGCCCTGGAAGAGGAACAAAATGTGCACCTTAACATGCAGCTTCCAAACCTCCCTGCATAATCCCCTTATCACCTGCCAGGATGTGTATATTGATCCTGGCTGGGAAGCTGGAGTGGTGGAGGCATCGGGCAGGGGGATGCCCAGGGGGCCCCCCATGCAGTGACCCTGCCTGGTGACCTGGCCCTGCTCCATCACAGCCTGTGTCACTGTGAATTCCTCACAGAGCTGCTCCTGGGTGCTCAGCTCAAACATCCAGGCTTTGGGTTTGCTTTTCTGGGTGGGGAGGTGTTGGGGTCAGTAACCCACGTGCCCATTAATACAATGTGCTGGCCTCTCCTCACTTCCCCCATCCATCCTCCTCTTCCTCACCCAACTCTACGCCAAAAAACACAAGTAGGAGGTTCTCCTAAAAGCTGGGCTTTTTGGTGTGTGTTTTTACAGTGCCAGTGTTTTTGTAGTGCATCCATCCTTGGGAGGCCAGGCCTGGGACAGCAGGTCTCGGCCCTGCCCTGTGCCTCTGACACCTGGGGGTCCTGCCCCTGTAGTTCCAGGCAGTTCTCCTGGATCAGAGATACCAATAATTTGTGTTTCCAAAGGGATTCTAACCCTTGTCTTCAGAGTAGAACTAAGCGTTGTTGGCTGGTTCCTTGTGCCTTTCAGTGGGACTCGAGCTGTGAACTTCTTGAACTTCTCCCTGCTGGTGCCAACAGCAAAACTCCTGCTGACCTCAGCAGTGCAGTATCAAGCCTTAAGGGCTGAGTTTTTCAGGGTATCAAAGGATGCAGAGGTGCTTCCTGGGATTTTCCAGAGCACTTTAGAAGATGCTAAAAGTCTTTAAGGTTGTGCTCTGGCTGTGTTTTGACGCAGCATCCTGGTTTAGGCGGTGTGCTGGCTGAGGTCTGAGCAGCGGATGGTTGCTTGGTTCTGAAGAGGTTGAGTGTGGTTCCCATGAGGATGGTGCTGCCACCAAGCCCAGGACTGTGTGGTAACTGGGTTCCTGTTCTCCCTGTGCCAGGTCCTTCAAGAGGAACGACCCTGTTAACCCCTACCACGTGAACTCGGGCTATGTCTTCGCGCCGGCCACCAGCGCCAACGACAGCGAAATCTCCAGCGATGCCCTGACGGACGACTCCATGTCAATGACGGACAGCAGCGTGTGAGTACCTGCTGCTGGCCACACTTTGGGATGGGACAGCTGTAAATCAGCTCTGTGGGGCTTAGGGGAGTGATGGGCATCACCCTGCTCGACCCAAAGGGGTGTGTGCCCCAGCCAGGGCATGGCAGCCTCTCTCGCGCCGTCGCCGCGGGTATCGGATGCGGGGAAATAATGAATCCCTCTCTTGCCATTTTGCAACTGCAGCTGAGCAAACATGTTCTGCCCTGCCTCATGGTGCTGCCTGACTAACCCAAGGAGTGAATGAATCTCCCTGAGCCTTTGTCTTAAGGCCAGGCTTCCTTAACTAGTTATCAGTCATCAAAGAGGAGATTACTTCCTGTAGGAAGTACTTTCTGTAATTAACGTTCGTCATTAGTGTCAGAATGTACATTAATAGGGCCAGTGACCTGAAGGGGCAAATAGCTGCTCATCTAGTGTGGCTGGGGCAGTCTTCAAAGAGCCATTTGGATGGAGCTGCATGGATCAGGTGTGGGTGTTTCAGGAGCATACAGGCATGAGAGATGGTACTGTGGCTGAGGCCAGGAATTGCAGGATCTTGTCTTCTCCTGGCTGCTGAGGAGTGTGCAGCTGGGAGCAGGGTTTGACTGTCAGTTTGCTTTCCCCAGCAGGACAGAAATGGGGCTTTTGTTTCTGTAGAGGAGACAGTGAGGCTCACTTGGTGCTCCTGAGGACCATTTTCTTCATCTTAGCAGAAGGCAGATGTTGCTGTTTGTGTTTCATGGTCTTCACTTAAGTGCTCTAGAGGAGCCCACCTGTAAGCAGAGTGCTGCATTGCTGGTCTTTCATCTTGAAACTTCTCCAGTGTCTCTGTCAGACATGTCCAGTGGTCCCCGTGTGCTCCTCAGAGAGATTCTCATGCTGGGTTTTTGAAGTCAACATGCATGAAGATGCACAACGGAAAACAGGATTTACCAAAAATCCTCGATGCATAAACAAAAAGCCCTTTTAAAATTTTTTTTTAAAAGCACATGTGTGTTTTGAACTGATATTACGGAAAAAAAATAGTTTGTTGTCCCAGCAGATTCCCTTATTGAACAATATTGGCATTAAATAAAAGAGCTGAATCATAGGGTGACTTCTTTATTTCTTCTTACTGGCTCTGGTTGTATGTGATCATGTGTCAACAGAGCATTCATTGGGTTAGTCATTTCTGGACCAGTGTAGGGTCACTTGGGATTCACAGGGCTAGGATTATACCCTCTCTTCACAGCAATGCCAATTGTAGGCCTTATACAGATGAGAGCACTGAGTGAGAAATAAAGTGCATGGTGGATGAAAGGCTTAACTGAATCGCTTTCAGCCCATTGTTAGTCCAGGGGAGCTTAGCGGGGATGAGAGGGCAGCAGCCCGCTTTGAAATTTGCTTGAACAAGTGAATAGGAGCTCCCCATAAAGCAGCGCCTGAAAGGAGCTGCCTGTTTTTTCCTGCTGTAACAATGGCCCGCGCAGGCTGTGAGAGTTTGGGGAAGCTTGGCTGATTAAACTGCCCACAGCTCCAGCCTGGGGGGCTGCGGGGAGCCTGGGGGTGGCAGAGGGGCAGATTTCCTGCCCAGGGGTGGCAGAGGGGCAGATTTCCTGCCCAGGGGTGGCAGAGGGGCAGATTTCCTGCCCAGGGGTGGCAGAGGGGCAGATTTACCTGCCTGGGGGTCGCAGAGGGGCAGATCTCCTGCCCAGGGGTGGCAGAGGGGCAGATCTCCTGCCCAGGGGTGGCAGAGGGGCAGATCTCCTGCCTGTGCCACGCACTGGCCTTGGGGCTGGCAGCGGGCACGCTGTGGTTTTCTGCAACTGGGAGGGGTAAACTGGCACTTCTGGAGGCTGGGCTTAAAGTTAAGGCTGGTGTAAAACTTCCTTTGCAGAGGAGGAGGGCTGCTGCCAGCATCTCTAGAGCAGTTGGGATTTTTGGGTGCTGCTGGCAGTGGCTCTGCTGGAAGCTGGAGGGGGCACAGACCCACCCTGGCTGAGCCCAGGTGCTCAACCTGTCAGGTTTCATCCCCCTGGAATGGGAGGCCTTGTTCTGTTCCAGCAGCGTGAATGCAAATTAGTTCTTTTGGCTCATATTGGTATCAACTGAAGAGGAAAAACTTGTTCTGGAAAAGTCTGTCAGACATAGCAGTAAAGTGAGTTTGGAGCTTTTTTTTTTTTTTTAATAAATCTAAGTCTGAACTGCACTGGGATTAGGAGAAATCTCCAAATAATGCGTAATCTGCCTTTTTTATTTTATTCCAGAAGCCAGGGATCAATCTGTCCCTCTATATTTTGTAATAGCCACAAAGCATCATGCAAATTTCTATTTCCATTTCTTGATTGGGGGGGGGGAGGAAAGGGGATTTTTTTTTTTTTATTTGCTTATATCTTATTTATGGATTTACTTTGGACACAGGGGAATGCTGCTGAGCAAACTTCAAATATTACCTTATCTTACAAACCAGGCTTTTGATGTTGGCAAGATCAGAGGCTTGTTTCAGAGCCGTTGCCAAATGAAGATGGGAGTGAATGCATATGCGCATGAGTCTGATATTTCAAAGCAGCAGTAAAACTACATTCAGGTTAGGTCAGGCACATCTGAGTCAAAAGGCTAAGATAATTGGCTCAGCTTAAATGGCAGCTGACTGGGTAGAAGACTTCAAACTAGTGTTTCCCCCAGAAACAGATTGGCTTAGCCCCAGCCTGGTTAGCTGAAATGTTTATAATTAAACTCTACTATTTAGTGCCTCAACTCTGTAGCTCTTCAACCTGCAGCTTTTAGTAGCCAAGAAAGTGAGTGCAAGTGTTGGCTGTTGGAGCAGGGGGAGAGGTGGCACCTGGAGAGCTGGGGTTAACCCTTGGCCTGCCCCAAAACCTCAGCCCAAGTTCAGCCCTTCCATTTCCAAGGTACTTTCCCCTGCTTGGGGCGATCTGCTCAGCATTAGGGCTCCCCCTGCCCCCCATATCTCCTGCTGGTGGCTCCAGCTCCACCCCTCTGTCCCTCCTGCACTCAGAGGTCACTTGGTCACCCCTTCAACCTTAGCCTTGTCCATTTTCCCTCTGTTTTCCAGGAAAGGGTTTAGACAGCTCTCAGCAAAGTGGCTGCTGAAGCCCCTTCCCATTCCCCAGGCTGACTTTCCCAAGCTGCTCCACAGCTTTCCCATCCTGGAGAAATACCTCTGGGTTTTTTCATTCTTTTTTTTT
>VYZP01004138.1:0-23330 GCA_013400635.1 Hypocryptadius cinnamomeus | reverse complement strand
TTTCCGGGGTCAGTAGGAAAGGTGTAAACTGCTCCATAAGCAGAACGTTGTCCCAATGTCACTGCATCCGGACAGAGGAAGAGTTACTGTTCATTTTGTCTCTACTCAGCTGTGTCCTCATCTAACATATCCAGCTTTCTGGGCACAAGTTTTTGCTGTGCACAACTATTCGCTATCTGTTATATAATCTTTTGAAAGATTTGGTGAGTGTTTTAAGGATGTGGTTAGTGGCTCTGGTTCCTCTGAGGAAATATTTACTCTCATTTCTGGAGGATGCACACAATGCAACCATTATACCGGCTTTTTACCCAGACTGTAGATCTAGACACCTAGATGAAATCCATCTTACCTACTTTTAGAACTGACTGACATAATTTTGCTTTATAGTTGATAATCAGGAATGTATGTGGAGGACTTGCAGGTGTTTCATTGCCCACCAGAAGAGGCAAATGATGACAAAGAGATTTTAGACATAGGAGGGAATAATATTCAGTAATTGGGACAAAAAGGAGTTGTGCAGTGAGAAACATTGACTGAGGTTGGTAAGAGGATGGCAAACAAAAATACAATGCAAAGTGTCCAAACAAACGAAATTGAAGGCAAAGGTTGAAATGAAGGAGTTCGAATTGAGCCAGAAGTGCTGACCATTCCTAGAAGAGACAGGCAAGGCTGAGCATGGCAAAGCAGAGGTCTGGAAAATGCAGGTGCTGCAGGGAAAAGTGCAGGAGGATAAGACTTCTGATTGTGGGGAAGGAATAGAGGGTTGAATATATGAGAATTGAGAAAAAAAGCTGATGCACCTAAAGTGAACTGTTGCCCCAGGAACACCGTTCAGACCAGGAAAAAGAGTATGTGTGAGGGTGGGGAAAGGCTGGAGATTGTAAGATCTTTGTGTGTTTGTTCCCATTTTCCTGGATATTCTTGTGTTCTATGGAAAGGCCACAGCTGGGGATCAGAGATGAAGGCAGGATGCGTCTCCCCTTGCCCTGGCTCCTGAAGTCTTTCACAGGGCAGATCCATCTAGAAAAATGAGGACATGATTTCTTTCTCGAGAGTGGTGAGTGTGCAAAGGCTGATGCTTCAGAGCATCATGCTAGAGTGCAGAGGATGGGAGGGAGCCTGGGGTTTTCCTAAGAGGAACAGAAAGTGGACCTGTGGGGAAGCCTCTGGGGCAATGCAAAGGAAGAGGTTTTTGCTAGAGTGCTATGGAGGAACTGCGTGGGTTGTTTTGCAACCCAAGAAGCCACCGAGAGAAAGCTTACAGCAAGCACTTTCTCTGCAAAGTCACTGTGAAAAGTGGAGACATTTGTTTTTAAACATCTTGTTAGAGAACAAGCACCCTCTGGTGTTCGTTGCCTCTGCAACACTTCAGGTTGAAGAAAAGGTGCTGATATTTCAACCTGCTGGATCTGCCTCCATTGGGGTTCAGTGGGTGTTGGGAAATGAGAACAAAAGTCAAAAGAAAAGGTATATTGGCCTGTAATTAGTGATGGGAGTGAGGAGGGTGAATAATCTGTCAAAGGACAAATGCAATAGTAAAAATGAGGCTTGATTACACATCTCCCATCTGCCCAAGGATTTCTCCTCCACTTCATATCTCAAGAAAAAAAAAAAAAAATTAAATTCTGGGCAGTGGGAATAGTACAGAACAGAACTTTTCTCCTAATAATTGTGCTTTTCATTTCAGAGCTACCACACGAGATGGTCATGCTTGTCAGGCTGCTTATGAAAGTAGGCTTCTGTCAAAGGCACTGTTTGCTTTGTACATTGGCTTAATTATACATTTAAAAGTGCAAAAAATTTAGGGTCTATTCAGAGTTAAATCTGTTTGTAACAAAATTTTAACAGGAAGTAGGAAATTAGAAATATGCAATCTCCATATGTTGCAAAGATAATAAAAGCCTGGAAAAGAAGAGGTCATTTATCTTCTTGACTGTTTATTTGCCAAAGCAGGTTCATTTAGTTCATGTAACAGTGAAACTATTATTCTTAGTTGGATTACAAATGAAAAGGAATTGATTATGCCACAAAGAAATGGCTGCATTATAATTATTTCACCGAATATGTGAAATTCAATGATATAGAAACAGCATAGTGACACAAATCAGGAAGGGTTTTTAAACAAATGAGGAAGCAAGATAAAAAGGAAGAAAATCCTAACATTTTGCTTGAAAGCCGTTTGCATTCACTTAAAGAATCACAAGAGAAAACCACAGTCTATGAATTTTCTTCCTTTAACAATTTTGCATTACTTTTTGTGTGCTTTTATAATTTGACTAAAACTGCATTGACTACTACAATAATTTCAATTCCAGAAGTTTTGTATTTTCTTATAATTCCAACTATTTTTCCTCAATTATTCCTATGGTGTTTGATAGTTCAGACAACTAAAGTGTCATTCAGAGTGAATTTCATAAATGGTTTCTGCCTGTTCTCACATTTAGTGTGTTCAACATAACATGACATTCTACTCTTGTTCTCATGCCAACACAGCTTGACTCAGTTTTTCAACTGATAACTTCTAAAAGAAACATCTCTGAAGAACAATACACTTTTTTTCTGTAAATAGCCTAGCGGTATATTATTATGATTTAGTTCAGAGGAATAAAATGTAGATTCACTGCTTTCCATGAAGAGCAACGGTAGCTCTGTGTGTGTATTTTTTACTATTACTTTCACTGAAAGAAGCTTTCTCTGATCGGTCTTTCTTTACTTTGGAATATTCAATTTTGCATTTAATTTCTCAAGCCAGTTACTGTATATTCTTTATGAAGTTCATTCTGTATTTTAGTCTTTGGATGCTTCCTGCTGCCCCTCTGTGCCCCACTATTCAGACTTTATCAGGAAGTGTACATGCCCAAAAACTGCAGGACTGGATGTCTTCTAAACAGTGGTGAAAATAGTCCACATATATTTTCATATGTAAAAATGCCTGAAATGAAAAACCACATTCATGCTGGTATGACTATTAAGTACAGTTACTGATAAAGAGTAAGAATGAAGGAAATTTGGAAGAACCATCCTATTCTGTGAATTAGTCTGTAGACAACATGACCTAAATGTCCTGTATCACTGGTAATGCTTTAGGAAAAGTCCTGCAATTACTGAAATAGGGATGGAGATGGTAGTGAAAGAAAGGAATTCCTTACTGTATATCTTGAAATATTCTCATGATTTTTACTGTGTTCAGGGAAAGCTGTCTGTCTGCTCTTCATTAGTGAGTGAGTGATTTTGCTGTAGCTCTGAGATGCCCATAAGATCAGCCACAGACATTCCCAGCCTCTCCAGAGGCAGAGCAGGTGCAAGGACAGCACACGAGGATCTCTGGCGCCTTTCTTGCCCTTTGAAGCAGGTCACCCTGGGCACAAGGCTTTGGTTGCAGACAGGAGTGACGTGATCCCAGGCCAGATTGGGTCAATGGCTCTGGCATGTGGACCTCAAGCAGCTTCCCTGATATGCTGTTGCACTTTAGAGATGCAGCATCTTTTATTTACCACTGAGTGGAGTCCTTCACAAGACTACAGATGTGCAAGTCAGAATTCTCTTGCAGTGTGACATTTTGCTCAGAGCAGCTTGGCAGCAAAGCTGTGTCTGGCATCACAGACAGATTTTTCAGGGCATAGGTGAATGCTAGGCTTGTCATTAGGGTACCACAGAGAGAGGTTTAGCTTTTCCACCATGGTCAAATACAGTTTCTATCAAGTATTTAATACAGATTTTTGGGTTTTTTTGTTTAACAACTGAGAGAGATGCTTACAAAACAATATTAATTTCAAAATTTGTGTATCTTTACTTTGGCCTTTTCTTTGGACAATGTCTTATATCAGATACTCACCCTGAGTCATTTCCTGTTGATGCTCCCATATGTTCAAATCCCATGGTCAAGTAGATGAGTGCTTTCATTGTGTTGTAAAAATTGCATTCCAAATCAAGGTCCAAACCAGATGTGAGCTGTCAAGAAATTGAGGTCCCAATTCTTCAAGAAATTAATTATATTGCAAGTGTGAAATTAAACCACAACAATCAAACAATCCAAGGAACTCAATTGTGAAAAGAAAGTAAGGAATTAGGAGCAAAAAACAGCTATTTTTCTCATCCTCACGTTTCTGAGTGGCTGTGGGTACCAGTTTGTCATTCTGCAGTCACTTATATTGTTTCTGAGTATCAGATTCTTTTGCAAGACCTCAATCTGCCTCTCAGTACTCTGGTTCCTGTTAGTGTCTTAACTTCTGCAATTGCCTGTTTTCCTCAGTCTCTTCATGAAGAGACTGATGTGCAGGGTGCAGGGTCCCCCAGTGAGTGCCCACTACCTACTGGTCTCTGCAAAAGCAAATTGCCATGGAGGAGCACACATGGATCCAGTCTCTTCCTTCATATCACTCCTCTAGGTGTGGATAGACAGAGGAAGCAGAAGAAAGCACAGAAGATGCTTCACCTGGTGTGTGCAGAAAACTTGGTGATGATGCATCACATAGGAGCATCCTGTCTCAGAGATACTTGAAATGTGGCCAGGCAATTGCAAAAATAACAATTATAATTCCTAACAAACAGCATTGGGCCAATCTGTTGTCGTGCTGCAACTATCAAGTTCTTACCTTGCACTTTACTTCATATTCTTTTGAAAACAAACATTATATAAATCTTCAGTACACAGACACAGTATGTTATCTTACTGTAATGTGTTACTTCCATGTCACACTAATTGTATTGTGAAACAATGTGTCACTTCATATCTTGAAGCTTCAAAATACCTTATTTTCAATTTAAGAAGCATTTTGAAGATGCTTGAATAAGCATGCTCTCTATGGTTCTGAGTGCCACTGAAAGAGAAGTGTGAATGCCGTTTCTTTTTTCAAATGCTAAAGCAAACAATGCAAGGCATGATATAATTTAAAGCTTTAAGGTCTTAGAATTTGATATATCCTGTGAATATGATCCCATAATCATATACATAATAAAAATATGAAACTGAAAAGATCCTGTCCAAAAACAGTGTCAGCTAAAACTGATCAGCTGCTGAAAGATCCAGCACCTCTTTTAAAATTTCCAACAGCAACCGTGATTTTACCTCTTTCCTGGGCAGCCTTGGAAACACTTCTGTACTAATAATGTTGGAGTGCTTTGCTGTGTCACTGGCTCCTCAGCACAGCTGGGCTAGTGGCCCAGATAACCTCTTGGTTGCTCCAGAACAGGCTGGCACCAGCTGTGTTCAACTGCTTCATGGGAATGGCCCTTGAAATGCTGGGCATGCCAAACTGGACCTAGAAACCCCTTAGGGGGTGTGTTCACTCTAATGGGTGAAGGACACATGCCTGCACTCATGT
Source organism: Hypocryptadius cinnamomeus (assembly GCA_013400635.1). Taxonomy (NCBI): domain Eukaryota; kingdom Metazoa; phylum Chordata; class Aves; order Passeriformes; family Zosteropidae; genus Hypocryptadius; species Hypocryptadius cinnamomeus. The sequence goes on along the minus strand of VYZP01004138.1, from coordinate 18,006 downwards.
ACAGAACAGACAGCTCTGCAATATTGCCTTTTCCTGAGTATTATTTAATTTAAATCAATTAAGGGTGCCTAGTTACCAGATGGGCTTAAAACATGAAACAAAGCTTAAATAATCTATTGAGTACACTTTCCCATTATTTGAGCTGTTAATATACAGAATGGCACCAAATCTTTCCATAAAATTCTTGTCAGTACACCTCCCAACTCAACATAAGGTACTAATTACTGTTCTCTTTTTAGGACAATGCTTTCTTATCATCTAGTCATTATCTCATGATCAGCAAATAGTACTGCTTTTTCTATTACTTTTTCAGGAATTCATTTAGTCTGCCTATCTTATAATTCCTCAGTATTTTGATACGTTCAAACCTTGCCTAGCTTCTCCCAGCACTTATCGAGATTTGCAAATTTCTCTAAGTATTACAGCTTGTCTCTAAGAGTTAAAAATAGTCAATTTAAAAAAAATGGAGTTGCCTTGCAGCCCAAACATCACATTAGGTTTTCATCTTGAATCTATCCTGTTGTTTTACGCAGAGTTGGGCACAATTTGTGTAAACTAAACAATGCTCCTCATATAGGAAATGGTCTTGCAAATATTTCCTTATCTTCCATTGATTTAAGCCTCCTAATGAAGTGTCTGACAAAATGCTGTGGAAATGAAGAGCAGGCTTTAAACATTGCATGCTATGTTTTGGTAGGAAGCATTAAGCTCATGAATGCAGCATCACTGCCTCATGTAAAATGAGAAGAAAAATGTATTCTGCACTGAAGCTTTCCAGAACAGACTTAAGTGTGATAGACTATGATGCTGCCAAGTAAAAGTGTGACATTATTGAAAATGTGGGCAGGAACTCCAACTCATTTTAAATGCGTGTTGGCTTCATAATATGGAAAATCAGCTAAATTAAGAGTACTCTGTACATGCAGTCATCTGAACGGCATCCAAAAGAAAGCACTTTGATGGATGATGTGCCTACTTCAACGAATATTTAGAGAAAAGTGGTGACTGAAAAAATAATGACATTGGCTGTAGAGAATGCAGCCTTGGATAGTCCTTTAGTTGGAAACTGGCTCTGACTTGAGTTTGAAGCTTTGACCAAGGCTCACCAGCTTTCTAGAGGCAATTCACATTATCCTAGCAGTTTTTAATGCAGTGTACCACGACACAAGGTCTTGTATCTGAAGAACTGAAAACATTTTTCTAGATGTCATATAGGCTTCACAACACCATAATTTTGTGCAGATGCAAAAATTAGAGGACTTATGGTTTGACTATGGAAGGCAGGAGCACCTGATAGGTGGCACAAGGGCAGAGCTAGGAACAGATACAATAACCTTTAAATTTTTTTTGTTCCTGCATGAGTTCAAAATCAGGGCAGCTTTGGGTAGTGCTCTGGCCTGATGAAGTATTTTTTAAGGTGGTTACACATGGAGGTTTCAAGGTGCTAGCAGTGGCTGCAGTTCACTGACTGTCCTGTTCACAACAGTCAAGGAGTTGTGGAGTACCAGCAATGGATAAAGGAAGCTGAATCTAATTCTCTCAAAATTCATGAATGTGGTGCCTGGATTACCTCAGGGAAGATCATTCCCCACCCCTTTTTTTGTGTCCATACAGCAAGGAGTAGGTGAGAGAAGAGAGAGAGAAGAGTTAGGGAGTGGCTGGTCTCGCTGGATGCCCGTGGCTGGTGGTTGGCCTAGCACGTGCCTGGCCTCGACTCCCTGCAGCACGAGTACTTTGCTTTGTCAGCACTAACAAGGCAAACAAAACTTGTCCTGAAAATGGGATCTGAACTGTAAATCCCATCCATGACCATCACCCTTGTAGCTCTTTGCCACTCAATTGACCGTCTTCCTAAATATAGATTAATTTAGGGAAAGGATAGGTGCCTTTCTCTCCAAAAGAGGCAACTCTGCACAAATGGTGTGACCAACATAATGTGCCCAGGGCACATTCAGGCTAAGTAAGGTGATAGTTTCACCATCAGACAGCCCTGAGAAGTATGTAAACTGAACTGATGACTGAGCCATAGAAAAATCACTGTCTGTTCCTACTGAGCAGAAAGTAACACTCAAATGACGAAAGGAAGTAAAAAAGAAGAAAATGCACTGCAGTGATATTACAATGCTCGAACTATCCCTGGAAGAGCTGTGAGAGATTTAGATGCCCTTTATAACAAGGAAATCTGGAAACTATTTCAGATTAAAGCCAGCCCTTACAGCTATTTACAGAACTTCTTTTGCTATTTTATTCGAGCTAGTGTGTGCAACTTACCAGGAAAAAAAGAGAAAACAAACCAAAGAAAACCACAAAACCTAAGCCCTACATATCTTCTAATGGTTTTGCAGTTAAGAGACTCCTTTGGTAACAGTCCATGTGAATGTCTGCTCTCTCTCTGCTATCTTCTTCTCTGCTGTTAATTATGAAATTTCCTTCCTCTTTCAGAAAATAGGCTTGATGCAATTGTATTTGGAAGGTTTGTGAGGAGGGCAGGAAGTCCAGTGTCTTCTTTGCCAGTGGATGCAAAGAAACTTCAGTCACTCCCCCCAGTAGAGACTGACAGATAGGTCAGGCCATGAATCTGTGTTGGGCATTAGGACATTTTTCAGATATGGAATTTTTCACACACCCTTGTTACCCATCTTTAAAATCATGTTCTGGACCTCACCAATCCACAAGCAGTGCGGGAAGAAAATGTTTTAAATGAATTTTCGTGCTCTCTTTCCTGCTTCAGCATGTTTCTCTGAGGTATTCAAGTCAAATTTGGTATTTAAATTTGGTAGGGAATTCTACAAAAAGAAAAGGATTTAAAATCTTGGAAAAGAAATCACAGAATCATAGAATACCTTCAGTTGGAAAGAACTCGTAAGGATCGTCAAGGACAATTCTCTGCTTGTCACAGGACACCCTAACGCTAAACTATATGACTGAAAGCATTGCCCAGATGCTCCTTGAAGTGTTTGCCCATGGGAAAATGGTATACACTTTTTTTTTTTTTTAATAAGAAAGGAAACAGCGATAAAGCAAAGGAAGAAAACAGACTAATAGAGATAATATAAAGAACAGGCATTTTTCCAGTTATTTTTAAAACTATGTACTGGTATCCAGGAAGTAGGACTGGACTAATTATTTTTTCTTCCACTATCCATTATTTAAACAATAGTCCAAAAATGCATGTTGATTATTTCCAATGATTGCTGAGCTCAGTTAACAAGAAGCAGTTAAAGGGTGGTACAAAAGGTTGATGACTGTGTCTGTAAACCAGCACCCATGGAGACATTTTTGTCTGCTGTGCCTCAGCCAAACTATTGAGGTTCAGGTGCTTGTGTCACCAGGCAGGCCTGTGCAGCATCTGCAGCTGTGATGTGCACCCTTGGGTGCAATGTCCTAGATGGGGGACTCCTCCATCCCTTAAATGTGGCCCCTGTTGTCAATGGAATTTTTCATCATCTTTTAATTGACTTATGTAGTACACAACCTTCCAAACATTAAGAAAATTATATTTATTGTTAAATATTATTTAAGCATGTGGAACATTCTTAGATGTTATGCAACTTGCACACTTTCCAGGAGATTACATTAATGGTTTAGCATTGCTACATTAAATTTTACAAAAGTTCAGTCTGAATTTGCCATAAAGCAAAACTGATTTAATTTCAGTACACATCCTTTCCTTGCTGTTCTTCCCCAAGTTAACATAATTGACACTTGTACCACAAAAGGTTAATGGATTGAGATGAGAACGGGCAGAGATTACTCACCAATTACTGTCACAGGCAAAATAGATTCTGCTTGGGTAAACTTGTTTAGTCTATTACCAATCAAATCAGAGTAGGATGGTGAAAAATAAAAACATTTCTGCTTAATTACTACATGCTTTGTGGTTGCTTTCACTAGGTAGGTACAGAAATCAAGCAAATTAATGCAATAGCCACTTGGTACTTTCAGTGTCATGGTTTATTTCCCTAAATTAGTTCTTATTTTGATCTGTGTGGACTTCATTTGTCTGACCTTGTCAGAACAACTTTAAACTGTTGCCTTTGTCATCCTGAATGAAAAGGATTATGAGGGATTATGGCAGAGTACCTATCCCCCTTGTTAGAACCTGACCAAAACAATAGCAGGCTCATCAAAATAGTCAATGAAATTTGGCAAAGCAAGACCAACTAATGTCCAACCCACAAGAACAAGGAGCCTGCAGTGAGCCCCCATGGCTGGGGGGCTGCTCTCAGCCACTGCAGCTGCTGCACAGGGCACACTTACCCTGCACATAGCTGCTTTTTCATCAGAGCAGATCTTTGCTTGGAAGGGATCCCAAAGCACTGTATGGGTCTTCCTGTGTCACTGCAGCAGTCTGTGAACACCTAACATCAGTATCTGGCAAATTATCACCTGCAAAGCCACCATGGCATGTTACCTCCCACCTCCTATCCATTCAGACCCATCAGACAGGTGGGTATAAGGTAGTGTTGAGACTGTGCTTTTCCCCTTAATCTTAGAGATAGTAGAAGCTTAATGAACTTCTGGTGGGATTCCAGAGAATCCTTAACAGCTCAACTTTTATGCTATTAGTACTCTCTATAAGATACTAGTGTTGGGGATGTTGGCATAACAATTGAATTTCAAGTATCAGAGAATTGTCTAAACTCATGCTGGGGAGTACCTCTTTGTTGTTAGCCCAATTTCTGACCTTTCAGACTGGGACTGGCCCACCTGCACTCCATGGCTGCATGCAGCTTGCACTGAGATTCACCTGTGCATGGTGGCTTGGGGCAGGTGCCTGACACTGCCAGATTTCACAAGTGCAAAGCAACAAGAAGGCAGTGCCACCTCCTGCCTGGTGCTCCCTGAGGTATGTGTCAGGTGCAAGGGACATTGCAAGGTTGGCTGTTCTACCTTTGCTCTTCCTTGGAGTCTGTCCTCAAGGATTTCAGCAGCCTTGGGCAGGTACCCCTTTGCAGGAATCAGCACAGCACCCCATCATTCACAGTACTGGCTGTAGAAGAAGAGGTGCAAGCACACCAGGTGTGTTTGGGGTATCAAGGAACAATGAACTGAACAATGCAGTGCAATTGTTCAGATTTTTAGCCCTAAGACCCATCTGAAACCAGGCTGAAGGGAAAACTGTTTGCTTTGCTACCAGCTGGCTCTGGTGTGGCTTGAGGTGCCGAGGAGGCTGAAGAAAATGGATAATTTCCTTTAATTTCTTAGTTATTATAAAACGTCCAACTGAGAAGAAAATGGAATTCCTCTTGGCCTCATGTTGTGCAGGCTCCAGGATAAAACAAGGCTGTTAAAATCCATGACAATATAAATGACAATGTATCTTTTATATAAATAGGTCACATGCTGTAAGGAAATATTGTCAGCATGAGGCAGATCACTTAAGGCCAAAGAAAACTTGCTCTTTCTAGGCAAGATCTTTAGCAGCAGATTAAAAAAATGTATGTTTTTAGAAAAAATATATTTTCCAAAAGAAGTGGTTGACTTTATCCTTGTTGTAAGTACATTTTGTCGTCATCTGAAAAAGAAGATTCATTTAACTTTGCCCTAACATCTGTACCTAGCATTTCCCTGTAATTTCTTATTTCACTGTTAAATTTCTTTCTTATATTTTAATTCTGTACATTTTCTCAGGGAATTAACCCCCTTTCTTGTGTCGTCCTTCTGCTGAGCAGACAAGCAGGATCAAATCCTGTATTTGAGAAATGCAGTCATCTTGGCTAAAAGCAGGAGAAGATGACAAATTTTCTTGATATCATACTTTTGCTACAGGTGCCAGTCAATATGTTATTATGCTTCAAATGATGCTTTTATATCACAGACTGCTTTTCTCCATTGAGAGGGTTTTTTAAACAAAACAAAATATTTCCATTTAAAAAAATTGCTGTAATAAAATCAGACCTTTGCACAGTTATAGGGACTGTCTACAGTGGTTTGGAATGATATTGAGAGTGCTATTTTTCTCAAGTTTCAATTTTTTAAGTTTGGAAACGAAAGTGCTGAGTGCTGGCCCTGGGTAGAATCTTGATCTGGGTAAAAAGTATGTGTGGCATTTCCTGAAATTGTGACTGACTTTTGGTGTGGCTCTCAAACAAGAATTACCTACTTCAAAAGAAAAAGATTTTCCAATAAGCCAATTTTCATGTAGTTTTCTACATGTAGTTGCATTTATGTAGAAATGTAGGATAATGGCAAACTCTTGTAGAAGGGCAGAATTTTTCCTAATGTCCTGCAGAATGAATTTCACTTAAATCGTCTAAAATTCATGTTTGTCTCATCTCACAGATGAAAATATGAGGCTTCTGTGTTTTCCTGCTAGGTTTTTTTGTATTCTTCATAGGTAAGATGTAAGATTTAAAAACTAAGGCTGAATTTCTGTCTCTAGTATTTAGTTGTTGATTTGATCCCGTGAGCTCCACGTCTCCTCAGCAGAGACAGTGGGAATGTAGTGAGATATGTACTTGGGACCACCTGTTTTCCCAAGGAAGCATGGTCTGCCCTCAGTGAGATGTCTTTCCTTTTTGAGGGTAAAATTTGTGCCACATGGTCTTGTTTTTTAGAAATGTGGCATGTGACAGAATGTTTCCTTATTTAGCACTCTGAGTTTTTACTCAACCATCCAGCCTGCAAAACCGAGGAGGAGCGGCCGCTGTCCTCTCCTCAGTGGGACTTTACCACCAGCAACTCTCACCATCCAGGTTTTGCTGAAGGGAAGGAAAGGAAACAGCAGTTACAATTATGTTCTCTGGGCTCTTGCTTGTTCTCTCTCTTGTTCAAAGTTCTTTGCAGCTGGTGGGTAAGTGCCTCCTGCTTGCTTCCTGTGAAGGTTGTCATGAAAGTGCTTCCACTCCTCTGGCTTTTCTGGGCGATTGTGGTTCTGTGGTACTGCCAATATGTACATTATTAGTTTGGGGATGGGGAACCTCTTAATGGCAGGCAAGAGGCTGGGGAACAATCTCACAGAAAAAAAGAAATGGTTAGAGAAGGAACCAGAGACTCAATCCTTAATGGTTTTATTAATATATAGTGGCACCATCATTTCAATAACCCAGAAGATCAGACCTAAGAAAATACATGTTTAAATGCCATTTTAAAAAATTATTTAATTCTTTACTACTGATTTTTTGAGCTGTTGGTGTCTGGGTAATGCTTTGCAAAATCAGGCAGGGAAAATGTCCAGAAGTGGTGAAATGCAGAAATATTGGTAGGACATTAAGATATTCACAGATGATGGCTGTAAAAGTGGTTTTATTCATTGTTTTGAACAGACTCATTGAATTCACCAGCATTGATAAAGTGGATGGATTTTTTTTTTAATGAAATTGGATTAAGTTTAGGAAATCTCTTGTGGAATTGCAGTGTACAACACTACTGTTATCCTTTTAGCTGTGCTTCTTTTGTAGGTATTCTGCAGACCTGAATATTTGCGGTTAAATCCTTTCACCTTTCTAATTCCTGAGGATTGGCACAGATTGTCTCAGAGTATATGGTATATTTTTAATCACCATGGTCTCCCTGAAGGCCAGAAGAATTATTTTCAGTGTACTGGCTATTATGAATTACACTGATTTCAATTTTTTTGCAAGCTTTTTAAGGAAATGTCTTTAACCTCTTAAATACAGTTTTATTGAATATGACACCCACTGCTCAAGATATGTATCAGGGACAAAAACTGGTTATGAATCCCACAGGCTTTGGCAGGAAATACAACCAGATGGGTCACAAAGTACGAGAAAAGGCAGCAGAGCAAATTCATAGGCACAGTTCACAACTGCTGCTGATAAACATTGCAGGACTGAAATTAGCTCCCCTGCTTCTACCTTACCTTGAAGCCAACACTTCAGGCATGACCAGGTAAACTGCTTGGAGAGCTAGGGACCCAATTTCTGGTGCAGGTGTGCTTTCTGACTTCCACTAGCCTTTACACACTGTGTCAGTGTCAGATGCTACTACTCCCCAGTCCTTGCTACTTTCTCAGACTGCGATTGGCTTCCCAAGGTCATTCCTAATTTTATAGTCAGTGGCTCATAGTAGGGGATAGCAGATCTTGTAGTTAGCAAGGCTGAGGAGCCCAGAGTGACCCCTGAGAAGCCCAGACTGGTTCACTCACATTTATATGATAAAAAGGAAAGGTGGATTTTGGGGAGGGGAGGCAAGTGGCTCAGCAAAGATGGCAGTGTGCCCACTGGGAGACCTGTAAGGGTGAGAAAAGTTCGTAGAGGTCAGAGATCTACCAGACCAGGCATCTGAAGCTAGGTTGGATGGAACGAGGTAATAGTAATGGCAGTGTGGCTGAGGGAATTCACTGATGTAAAACCATCCAACAAGCTGTGCTCAGCTGCTGCTGCTGCTGCCCACTGCTTATCCACAGCATGGTGATGCATAATCATTACATACATTTTCTATTGTCTACTTTATTTTTAATGAGAAAAATTGATGTTGCTCTGGACCCTGCTGAAACATAGAATGTTTTTATCTGACATGAATGCAGTGACTTCTTGTTCATGTGAATGGGAAGTAGAATCATATAGAGTATCCAAATCATATAGAGTATCCACTATACATATATTCTACAATAACTATTTGCTATGTGTTGTTTTGTTTTACAGATATTAAAACATTTTTACTGTACAATAAAGTCAACAGGCTCTGTCTTGAGGCATCTATTGCACAGTCAGTTAGAACTGCCACTTGCAATCAAGACAATGAATCACAAAAATTCAGGTGGATCACAGATCATCAGCTTATGAGTGTGAAACTGAAACTATGCCTGGGGGTGCCATTGAAAAAGGATCAGGCCATGATCACCCTGTATCCCTGTAATCAAAAAAGTGAGCTCCAGTGGTGGGAATGCAGAAATGAAAGCCTCCTTGCAATCCAAGGAGAAGATTTATTTTTCAGTCCTGGCAATGAAGAGCATGATAATGTTTTGTTAAAGAAGGAGCTGAGTGAAAAGAATAAGTGGAATATCTATGGGGCTACAGATGTGTTATGTTCCCAAGGATACGAAGGTACAAAAAATTGATTCTTTCCTCCTTTGCATTAATTACTTCATGAGTATTAGAGTGTTTGGGATCTTTGGCTCTGACTATTCTGACTCCTTCAGTGACAACCAGTTTTAGAAAATCCATGCACAGAAGTACTTAACCTTGAATTTAATGTTATATTATGTCCAAGCATGTATCATACACACACACTTTTCTAGTCTATGCATTACAGTACATTAGTATTTCAAGTACTATAAGTATTACATGTACTCTCTATATATTCTATAAATACATATAATTAGTGAATATGTATATACATACTTACTCTCATACTATGTACAGCATTCTATACTATGTATAAGTATTCTCTAAAGTCACTATTGGTCACCATACTGTGTCACTACATTATTAACAGAGCACATAAAGACTAGTAAGTTTCTTATACAGTCGCAGGGATGTGAAATTTACATCCCCATGAATGAGGCACAATATGGGTGACCTGAGTGAAAGTACTGATTTAAGCAGAGGAAGCGTGGCTTTTTTGACTCAGGAGATGAGGATGCTCATGGAATTATTACAGTTGCCACTGCAATTACCTTTCTTAAATAGCTGAAGTCTAATTGTTCTGAATGGCTTTCCCACATCCAGAATGAATGCTCCAAAAGCCACCTCACAGGATATTTGAACAATGAACTCAGCTTTGCATGTGGGAAGCTGCTTCACTGTACAAGACACTTAGAATAGTCACTGGAATAAAAACACAGAGAGATAGTCTAATATATGTTTATTTTTTTTCCCAGGAATAGTCTAATATATGTTTACTTTTTTCCCAGGAATCAAGACATAAATATTAGTTCTTGCTCTTGCACATGTTATATAAATCTTAACATTGTTTGAAATAGAAGTATCTTAGGGTAGAGCTCTAGATCCTTATTAAGATTGTAAAAGCATCTTGGTCAGAAATTTAAATATAGACCCCTTCTATGATATATTACTTTACATCAGAATAGCACTGCTCTAAAACATATGTCAGCAGCTGAAGTCTGAAAAAGTGCTGAAGCAATTTTTCTTAATGATTGTGGGACAGGAACCACGGAAAGCACTTTGAGATGCAATTCTGCCCCAGACCTTACTTTTTCTCTAGTTTACATTCATTTGCTACTTTTCATACTCATGTTATCATTTTGTCTTCTCAGAGATCTTCACGCTGCTAGGAAATGCTTTTGGGGCCCCGTGTGTTTTCCCTTTCATGTACCAGCAGCAGTGGTGGGCAGAGTGCACGGCCGCGGGCCGCGCCGACGGCTGGCTCTGGTGCGCGACCACTGCCGACTACGACACGGAGCAGCGGTACGGGTTCTGCCCATTCGGAGGTGAGGTACCTGCTCCCTCCCAGGTCCCCTCAGCGTGCCTTTGGCAAACCACATGAGCAGAATATGATTATCTTTATAATAACAACTCATAGCTCACAAGAATGTGTTTTAGTATACAATGCATTGCCACAGGCTGCAGCTCACTGTGCAAAGAAATGACATGTTGCAAAAAGATGTGAAGAGAGTGATTGAAGAGTAAATCAGCATTCAGCTCCCACTTGCTGTGGGGGTGTTGCTGAGCAGCACAATAATTCTGAGCTCCTTTCTGCTTCCCAGCCAGGATGTGTGCTGTCACTGTTGTACAACCCTTCTCTCAGGACTCCCGTTGTGATGGATGTGGTCACAAAAAAGAGCATTGTAGGAAGATTGATGTTGAAGTTAATGTTTCAATTTGCATGATTCTCATGTGAACATATTTTTTTTCTAAAGTGGAATGTGTCCTTTTATCCATGCTTTTAAGCCCTGTTCATATTGTCCAGGAAGCAGCCTTTCCACCCTGTTGACATCTGCCTGGCATTTCTCTGCAATTTCAATCACTTTCTTTTATTTCTGTGGTCACTTCCTCCTCTATCTCCCTTTATGGCCTGGAGAGCTTTGCATTCATGATGTTGAAATCTCCACCTGACCCACCTCATCTTTCCTCTATATTTCTCCCCACGGCTCCTGTGCAACATGTCTTTTGTTATTAGAATGTCTCTTTACTCCACTTGATTTAAAGTGGACTTTCAGTGTGGCACACATCCCTAGTCAACTGTGCTTTGCAGGTTCCTGCATGCATACCTCACACACTGAGCCCTGAAGGTGTGACATAGGGTCATTGAATAATTTTCAGAGTTTTTGAAAGGTAGCCCCAGCTTTCAGTTCTTTTTTCAAAACTGGTCTTCATAGCAACTTTTGGGAGTGATCAAATATCTGATAAAATTTTGTGTTGTACTTGATTGAACATGTAGATAGTGTCAACAAATGAAAGATGCAAAGGTAATCAATGGTGCTGCAGCACCATTGCTGTGTGACAGGCACATCCAGAGGCTCTTTGAACAGAGATGGCAGTTATCTATGAAATTTTTTGATGTTAAATTCAGGTGTATAGCTAGTTCTTACAGCTCTCAGTGGGAGCTCCTCTCCAGAGAGAGAAGGAGATATTGCACAAATATTTCAAAATTTTCTCCTGGGACTTCAACTACTCACTCCATGCAATGTATTTTCCTGTGCAGTCACTTTCCTTGTGGTAACTCCTGACTCGTCTCTCTTCATGGAACAGGAGGCAGTACAGGCCAGCTTTACCTGTCAGCTTACTGGCCTTAATTTTGTCCTTGCCCATCTGCTCACAACATTTTCAGTGGTCTTGAGAGAACAGCCCAGGTGAAATTTAAGGAGACAAATGAGAACCTGCTACACAGAACGAGAACCTGCAACTCAGTTTTCTGTTGGCCAGTTACTATGACCTCTGCTGTTATTATTCTTTCCACAGATAAAGACAGCACATGGACTACAGATCTGTCAACAAATGTTCACTACCAAATAAATTCTGACTCGGCTCTCACATGGCACCAAGCTAGGAAGAGCTGTCAGCAGCAAAACGCAGAATTACTGAGTATCACAGATATTCATGAACAAACATACCTTAAAGGTAAGGCAGTAAAGCAAACCCTAGGTTACATTCAGGATCTGTTCAGGCCATCATAATAGCTAAGAATCATTTAGTATGATTTGGCCTTTGTCTTTGGACCTAAATATGTGTAGGCAAGAAAACAAAATATTTTAGAATTTGCAAGTTCATATCAAAATTGCTGCCAAATTTACATAGAATTCAAAGTACTCCAGGATCATGCAAGTGTAACAGTTTCACTTCATATTTACAAATCTTATTTTATATATATTTTTTTTTTTAATGGAGGAAAAAATCCTGAAAAGTAAATTAAAGACTTACTTTTGGTCAAAAGGAAACTTAAAAAAAAAAAAAAAAGAAAAAAACCCATTAATCTTTATGCCAAAAGAAGGACTTGCTTTGTTTCAAATGCTGTTTTGGCAGCTGTTCTTTTCATTCACTTGGCAAACAGAAAAATATCAGTTATTTACAGATATCAAATTGCAGCCTTATGTATCTATGTATAGATGAAGAAATTATATGGAAGAAATATTTATTGTTAGTTTTAAGGATTAATTTAACTTCTGACAATTTTTTATTAATTTTTATATTTATACTCTATCAATAATTCTACTTAAATGTACAGAATTTAGCTTATTCTGCAGAAACAATTTTGTTTTGGATATACTCTGGATATAATCTGTGTTCATTTTGCATTAGTTGACAGAATAAAACAGAGTTTCTCTTTGTTTGCTTTCTTATAATATTCAAATTTGGTGTATTTCAATTTATTAGGTACCCTTGTATCTACAGATATTTGCAATTAGGTGTTTAGGAATGCAAGTCTTCCTAGAGACATTGTTAGTGACCATTGTTAATACAAAAGAGATTTATAAAATAATTCCTCTTTTTTTTTGACTTAGAATTAACAGAAGATACAGATTCTGCGTTGTGGATTGGACTCAACAGACTGGACTTGAGTAGTGGATGGGAGTGGATTGGAGGCAGCCCTTTCCAGTACTTAAACTGGGCTCCAGGTAGATGGGACTTTGATTTTGTATTTCCAAAGATAAAAGATGCATACCTCAAATGCTGCTGTAAACTATATTATCAGATAGTTATGCCATGAGATAAGCATTTAAGCTTTTCTTGCTTAACTTTAGAAAAATCTCTTTTTCTATAGCAATATAAGAGAGAAACCTCCAATGTATAGCAAAAATATTTTAGCTATGAAAGCAACACTGCCTGTCCCAAAAATATTCAGTCTTCCATTTCTTGACTAGCAACTAAAATATGAGTTTACCGGTTTGTGTCCTCTTACCTAACTTACACACTACATTTCATACAGACATTTCCACTACTGGAAACATACCTTAGCTCTACTAAAGCTGGGAAAGACATGACCTCCATCACTTCATCCAGGAGGGGTCTCTCATGTGCATTTCAGACCTTAGAGCTCTGTTTTTCATTCAGAAAAGTCCATTTTTTTCTCTGTACTTTTCCCAAAGGAAGCCCGTCTCCTGAATCTGGAAAACTCTGTGCGGTTTTGAATCCTGAAACAAAAGCTAAATGGCAAAATTGGGAATGTGATCAGAAACTTGGTTATATTTGTAAGAAAAGGAACTTTACTTTGGTTCCTTCAGGTATGTTGATACATGTTGATCATTAAAATAGAAGCTGTTACCTGAATCGCTTGACGTATTGATAATGATGAACAGAAGAATTTTATTAGAAATAGAACTATTCCTTGTTTCTCTGGTTTGCTTTTTACAACAATTGCAACCTTTCTAGTCTGGTTTCCAGTTCCACAACACACAGACTGAAACAGATAAAAACAAAGAATGTCCAGATAGTACCTCCTCTTTGTTTCAGGGGCCAGGTCTTCCCTTTAAGTACACACACTGCTGACCATCAAAAGGGAGAACAACTCAAAAATTATTTTTCAGTAGTGGGACATTAGTAAATATAAGCCCAAGAAAGAAAGATGCATAACTTAGTGTGGTTCTAAGTCATTCTCCATGACTTGTGGTCAAACAGCATCCAGAAAAGCAAGTTCAGAGTTCGCTGCAGAAGTGGTGGAAGATTGAGAGTGGAAGATCAAGACATTGAAGTGAGAAAAGATATTTTAAGCGTATGAAGATTTCCCTGTTGGTGTGACCCTATGTATTCATCTGGCTGTAAATTTGTCTTGATGGCTTTTACTCTATCAATATACTTAATCCTTTAAAAATTCATAAACCTTCTATGTTTGCTGCAGATAATGTCTGATTTCTCCTATCTGACAAATAAGTACTAGGTAATACAGAAGCTAATAAAATTAATGAGTTGCAAAATGAATACATTTGATTAATGTATTACACAATTAATATATCTGTTGCAGATATTTGACTAAACTTAGAATTTGTATTAGATATTATTTGAATCAAAAAGCTTTCCTTCTCCAAGATAAAAATTTCCTGGTTTAGAGAATCACATTTATGTCTACTGCATTTCCTTATGAAGAGAATTTCAAAAGAAATTCTTAGTTTAGAACTTTTGTGCAGATGAAGTGGAAATATTTTCAGTGTCATGTCCCTTGTATGGCAAATGGAGCTGTAAAGCCTTGGGACATGTTCCTAGGTGACCCTGGGCCTGTTACCTGCCCAGATGGATGGGTGCCCTATGTGGATCACTGCTATAAGATCTTCAGGGACAGCAAAGGATGGGAAGGAGCTTTGACCTCTTGTCAGAAGGAAGGGAGTCACTTGGCCAGCATCCAAAGCCTTGAGGAGCACAGCTTTATGGTGTCTCAGCTTGGGTACAGTGAGTATTTCCAGGGGGTCTCTTGCCTCTGCCTGTATGGAAAAGGACAGCTGAATTCTGGATGTTGTCAAAGCTATTATTTTATTTATTGCCAAACTGATTGATGTAGGTCTGGGAGGCTGGGCTTAGGAGCTTTCTATGTTTTTTCCATTTTGTTGAAAGAGGCTTAAAATATTCACTGTCCAAGTTACATAAAAGAAGTATTGTAAAATTTGACCAGTTCCATTGCACTGGAAAAGTAACTATTCAGAGTTCTATCCTACCATCGTGGTGTATCAGCATTAGGCTGGGAATTCACACCCACTGTTATGAGGAGGAAGAGCAAAATTTTTTCACCCAGTGCACGGATTTCCTTACAGCCTAATTTTCCAAAGCATACAGTCTTTATTTTTATATCTATATGAAAATATTAATTTATAAAATTATCATAAAACACGCTGCATAAATTTGTGAAAGGAATTTTGTGTCCAAAGCCTAATGGTTGGTTCTGTGAAAAGGGTGGAGTGCCAAAAGAGGTCTTATCTCTCTTTCCATCTTTAGAGCTGACAGACAAGCTGTGGATTGGGCTGAATGATCGTAAGGTTCAAATGTATTTTGAGTGGAGTGATGGTGCCCCAGTGACATACACAAAATGGCACCTGGGAGAGCCATCCACTACAAACAACAGGCCAGAAGACTGTGTCCTGATCAAGGGGCAGGTGACATTACTCAATATATATTGTACTTCCATACTAAAAATAACTACTTAATGAAAGAATAACATGCTCTGTTATTTCAGCAAATGGCTAAGTCCAGAAAAAAGAGATGTAGGGATTTAATTGAATGAGATTGAGAATGAGATTGAATGTGACCTTTAAAGAAAACAAAAGCATTACTGCATCACTGGTGAAATTTTCTCTGTAAGTACATCTGAAAGTCACAAATGAAATTATTAGGGCTACAAAACAGGTATTTGAAGGTATTTTGAGTACATTCTCTCCTTTCCATCTGGTGGTGATGATGGTATATGGGGATCTCTGATTCTTGCCAACTTATCTTTGCCTGTTTATTAGCCATCCCATAGCACAACTGCCTGTGCAGGACCCAGCACAACAGGTTGGGGAGCAGCTCCATGCACCCTCCTCCCTTCTTATCCCTGCCAGCTGAGGCTATACGGCTATAGCCCAGTCTACTATTTCACAGAATGTGAGCAGATTTGGTTATGATATCATGTAGGAAAATTGGATAAGGAAAAATACTCCATTTAAAAATGAAGGAGAAAGAAAACAAATAATTTTCATTATAAAGAAAGACATTATTTATCTCCTTTAGATTATTCATCTTTATCTTCTTTTTATTTCAAACTTTCTCCTGACACAGAATGGCTATTGGGCAGACCATGTCTGTGAGAAGAAGGCTGGCTACATTTGTAAAAGAAAAGCTACATCACAAACAGTTGGAGAAAAAGAAAGTAGCCTTGCAGGTTGCAAAAAAGTAAGTATGTGAGCATGGAATGTCAGTTTTTCAGATGAAATAGGTACATTGAGAATCCGTTAGAATTATTTTAATTATTTGTATTATTTACGTGGAAATGTTTTTTGTTTTATTTATTATAAAGTTTCTCCCTCTCTCTCAGTTACTCTAAATTTTTAAAAACCATGTACAGAAACCACTTAGGAGGAATCTGTAATTTCACTGCAAAAAGTTTCTAATTCATAATATTCATGATCATCGTGCTTCATTAATTTTTAAATGTCATATTTCACTTAAGACATGATACCACAATTATTTAAAATTTGTATAAAAATCCTAAAATCATGTTACAGGGCTGGAGAAGATATGGGACCTACTGCTATTTTATTGGACATGTTCCAGCAACATTTTCAGAAGCAAACACCACTTGTGAAGGAGAAGAAGGTTACTTAGCCACAGTTGAAAGTAGGTATGATAATGACTTTTTCTTTGCTTTTAAATATCTAAAGATTGTATCTTATGAAATATTCCTAGAAAAGCTAACACAACACCAAGCAGCAAAATAGTTAAGTGACAGATGATGTCTCTAGTTGAATAACAAAAAAGTCCTGCTTTTTTTTTTGTTGTTCATATGGAATCTGAATCCTATGTAGGGTCTTCTCCCCCAGCCTGAGGCATGGAATAAGAGAAAAAATTCCATCATCACATTAGACTGACAGGATTTGGGTAAATGCCTTTGTTTTCACTTGCATCTTGATGATGTCTTTTCCAGGTATGAACAGGCCTATCTGACTAGCCTTGTTGGGCTGAGGCCTGAGAAATATTTCTGGCTTGGCCTCTCTGATGTGCAGGATCAAGGCACTTTCAGCTGGGCCGGTGGTGAAGCTGTCTCCTTCACGCACTGGGATGCAGGAATGCCTGGTAGGTGCTGTGATGAGGGATGGTGGGTGCTCTCTCACAATGTGGTCCCTATTTAGGTTGGGTTGGTATATAGTCCTCTGAATTTTATGTTTTAAACTTCTGGTATATTTTATAAATACTGGCACTTTTCATATCCCATATCCTAATTTCAAAAGGGAAAATTTTAAATTGCATTTTTATATTAGGACATTACCCATAGGATTAACTTTTGGGCCATCTTCACAGGGAGATGAAAGGAGTTACAAACGGGTCCTAAGAGTATTCCACACTTGTCCTTCTAGTGAAAAAGCCTGGTAGAAGAGGTTGAAAAAGAGCAACTGGAATATGGATTTTAAGTTAGAATTCCAAACTCAAAGTATCAAAAATCACTGTGCCATTATTATTTTTAAGTGTGATACTAAGAAAACTGCATTAATGGGTTCATACTGTGCAGAAGCACAGAAAACAAGATTTCATTGTGCCATGAGGAAATCTGCTCTTTGTGGGATATACTATGTTCCTCTTAGTGATTATTTGTCTGAAGACTTTCTTGAAAACCTTCAGTGAGATTATAAAATATAAAATAAAAACAATAAAAAATTATGGCAGACAAAGACTAACAAAACCTTAGCAAATGCCATAAGCAGAAAGCTTGCCAAGGAGCCTATGCTGTCAGAAGATGATCAGAGCACAAGGAGAGCACTCAGAGGTCATGTTAAGGAATCTTCCTTCTCTGACCATCCAAGTGCCCCTCTGGAGTCACACTCACACCCCCTGAGCTGGGACCAAGGTCCTCCCCAGCCACACCCCCTCATCCTCGCACAGTCAGACAAGGTTTCCTTAACAGCTTGAACCCAGATTTCCCCAGATTTTTTGATCCCTAAAATAATTCAGTCATGGTGCAATA